>VYZV01015353.1:123364-142370 GCA_013401275.1 Pandion haliaetus | reverse complement strand
AAAAAAAAAGAGTTTTAGGATAAAGTTAAATTGGTAGTAGTTCTGGGCTGTGGTGTTTTTTCCCCTCAATTAAAGTTGTAATAAGATTACATCATTCATTTACATACATAACAGAAACAGGGCTCTCAATTCAGTACTTTTCCAGAATATTGACCAGGGTGCTCCAGGATGTTAGAGGACTAACCTTGTATCAGCCTATGATTTCTATTTAGTTTCATTCCAGTATAATACTAACTTCTTCTCTAGTCATTATTTCTCCTTCTCCTTACTTTCAGTAACTTAAGCTTCAAGACTCCTAGTAACAGGCCTAGCCACACGCATGCAATCATTATTTTTGACTAACACAAATATGCTCTTTTCATTCAATAATGCTACCTATTCTTTAACTGCAAAGACCACAAAGATCCCTTTCCTCCATGCCCAGTGCTCTTTCAGAAGCTGTAGATCATGGTTAGAAGAGTATAGAAGCTGACAAGTTTTATTTTATTTCCCTGGAGACCTTAAGTTACTCCATTACTGTGTCAGATTTATTAAACAATGCTTCAGGGGAAAATGTGTAGCTTAGTAGAATAGGTCATTCTGGAAATACAAAAATGCCTCTGTTTCTAACTTTCCTAGGTATTGAGGAACTAGTTGCACGTGACTCTCCACTCCATACTTCAAAAGCCATGGTGGAAGTCAGATATATATGTGAAATCAGGCTGGCCCCAGTTTGGGCTCACGCTGCTCTCCCTTCACGACAAGGAGTTTCATGGAGGAATAGCAGGCATTTATTCAGTGAGTGTTTTTCCCTTGCAAAATTAAAAACTAACATGAACTTCCCCTTTTAATTGTTATTATGATATCTATGTAGTGTTGTAATTAATGTAGTGAAGTCACACATCAGTTTTTGTTATGCTCGTTATTAGTATACTGCTTACTTTTTTATTATCTTATTGTCCAAAACCTGTAGTGACAATACAAGATGCTACTCAGCTAAATAATCTGTGAACCTCCTTTTTTGGCAGACACACAGATCTCTGCTTTTGCAGAAAACTCAAGGGATGCTGCCTTAGTTTAACCTGATCTGTAATGTATACATCTCTAAAGGTGGCATTTGGGAATGGTGAAGCTTTCAAAGGAACTCAAGGAGTTGGGTGCCCAGTTCCAATTAAAAATCAAAAGTTGTCATTGGTTTTAAACACAGAAACATAATTTGCTGCCAATGATACATTCATGAGTAAAGCAATGCATTCAAATTACCTAAGTATCTTTTCTCTGGTTCTAAGCAGTTGTCTGACAAAAACACATAATTAGGATCTTTTTTTCCTATTCTGTATTTAAAGGCAGATTAAAAACACTGAAAAATCTGCTTCCCTTGCACTGATAAACATGAGTGGATTACACAGGCACTTTGTCAGACTCCCGGAGACATCTTTTGCTTGGGAACAGGAGGTCCGCTTTGCTAGAAAGCTCAGGAAAAACACCCAGCAAGTGATATTTGCCCCTGGCCACTGTATTGTAAAATGAGATACCATCTACCCAGACAGGCAACAGCAGTGCTAGTGCGAGAGCTCGCTGCCCACGCTATCCTCCACAGAACCTGACGCCGACTCCAGGCTTCTGACAAGAGCCACCCTTTGGCTGGCTGAGGACTGGCCCCAGAGCCAAAGGCACCCTGCAACCCCCCTGCTTCAGGCACACTAATAGCTAATGCTTTTGGTTTTGATGAATCCCAGCTGATGTACCGTAGCTGAGGAGTTGGCTTTTGGTGTTTTGCTGCCAAAACAAGTAGTATAATTTATAAATACAGCATATTTTCCTATTCCCTTATTACATGTAGTAGATGTTTCACATTTCAAAAGCACATTTATTTCTGCTTTACAGTTTATAACTACCTGTTACAAACCCACTACCAGCACTGAATTTCCCTGTACTTTAATAGCATTTGTATTTCTCCCACTCCTGGCCAACAAAAAACCCCAAAACACCAAAGGGGTTTCATCTCAGCTCAGCACTCCTACCCTCCACTAAAAAATTAATAAATACAATTAGTACATTTAATTAATAGACACAGGAGGAGCTCCAAACCCATCACAGAATTTTCGCACAGCTTGTCCATCACATTCAATATAACTCAGCACCTACCTAATTAATATCACTGGGTCATTACACCAACACTCTAGTTTGACTGCGTACTGATGTCAATTGATCTGCAGGCTATTTGAATTTAAAAGAAATACAATAAAAATTCCTGACTTTTACTTTCTAAAATACAAGTGCACTGCATTTTTGTTGGTGAGGCTGCTAATACCTAATGTAATCATGTCACTAAAACATCGTAATTCAACATGATGACTGTAATTTTACATTTAAATAAGTATGTTTAAGTTGCGTATCCATCTCAAAAATTAAAACACTATTTCTACCTTGCCCTTGGAAGTAAGCAAAACCCATACACAGTAATCTGTCAAATTAATAATAATTTTTTAAAAACGAAAAAACAAATACTTGTTTTGTGATAGAGTACTCTAGCCCAACACACTATGTTTTGGATCTCACCAATGTGCACTAAGTAAAAACTACCTAATACAAACACGACAAAGGTTGGAGCCCACAGTTTCCAACCACCTCACTAAGATGTGCCTCTCCCTGCTCATTACTGACACAGCTAAGCAGACACCATACCACAGCATTACATTTAAACATAAAGAGCATCTATGTAATAACTATTTTTCTGTGTTTTATTATGTATACACAAGCAAGCGTTACATCATAAACGTGATACTCCTACATCAGAACTTCACATGTTCATTCCTTTCAGTTATAGTAACACAAAGCTGCACCAAGAACAGGCCCTTCTCTCTCAACATCCACTAATAGAAGAAAATATTTATAGGGCACATAAAAGCCATTACCACTATGTCAAAAGTCATTTTCCCAAATCACGTATACTCTTTTTCATTCGTAAACCTTCAGCAAGTACCAAAGCATGTATTACCACATACACAGAATTTACCACACACTTAAAAACTTCTAACAGAGATGGTCTTAAGTTAGGTTTGAACAAAATGCACCCTATCTCTGAAAGTGTTTGGGTTTTTAAGAGTTGAACAATATTTAGATGGATGCTAAAGTATACTTCCATATTTCTACTTCTAATTCATTTTTTTCCAGCAAATAAAAGAAATCATTTCATTTCTGAACTATGCTGGGTGAAATAACTATGCTTTATATATACATTGGATCAATGCTTTACAGATGAGGCTGAGGCAATAAATCAAAAAATGGCTAAAGGTCCAGCCAAAGACAAGTGTCTTCTAAAAATTATAGCAAGCTACATTATTTAAAACTATTCAGTAAGCATTCAGGCAACAACATGATGGATGCAGCAGACCAGTCTGGGTACACAGCTAATCAACATCAAACACGTGAATAGTCACTGTGTAGTGTGGAGCCTCATGTGGAGGTAACGCACGCGTGTGCATAATATTCGGTACCATGAGCGGTCCCCCCGACTTCAGCCGGACCACCTGCTACAAATCCCAACTACACACATACGTCTTTGTAGAAAGATGCAGGGGGTATCAGTTTTATGACACCTACGGCAAATAGTTAAGAAATTACAGAAGACCTTGGATAGCTATGCCTTTGTGAATTTTTAGAAAAGGCTACTATTTACTGCAGTCATGATTTAATGACAACACTAACCATACGAACCCAAATATTTGTTTTTTCAATAGGCTATGGCACAACACAAGCACACAACTCACCCACATTAATGTGCATTGCTTGAATAAATTCCCCACTGCTTATATCACTGAATATAAAGGTCTTCCTTATACATTTGAGTAATCAATACTTGGAATCAAATAAGTCATGTTTCACTGGGGAAAAAGAAAATGAATGAGGTTAAATTAATGCTGTCACTTTCTATAAACCAGCAATGATTTCCCGCTACAGAAACCACTAACTTCATTATTTTACAACAGGAAATCAACGCTGTAGCATATTTTAAAAGTCTAATTTACTTAGAGTAATAAAAAGGCACCCTCAAGGCTCATCATGTATGTCATATTATGCTTAGTTTTAAACATTCCAGCTTAAGAACAGTATGCAAAAATCTCAACGAACCAAGTTGATTAATATTTTGCATTTGTATGCAGTAGTGCTCTCCACTCACCAAGTACTATATAAATATTATTTTATTAAATTTCAAAGCAATTGTGTTAGGCAGGGTAATAAAATGTCTCTGTCTTACATTCTTTATCTCAGCAATGCAGCCTTTAAAACAGAAGCAAAAATAGTAAATTAATGCAGTAAACTCACTTATGGAGAGAAGGTCAGAAATGAGGGAATTCCAGACTTCTAAAGCCACGCTAAAACTAGCAGGGCACAGAAATCTACATTCAGAGTCGAAGCATCTACATGAGGTTTGCAGGTATCTTCTTATCTTCAATTGTATGGTTAGGGATAAAAAAGTTAAGGATATTTTTTAATTTTCTACTACTTATCAGGTTTATAGTGCCTTTTTGCAGGAACCCCATTTCATGAGAACACTGCTGGAGGGCAACCAGTTCATTAGGAAAAAGCTGAGAGGACAGAATACAAGTAAAAATTGAGTTGGAGTAACAAATAAAAAAAAAATCACAAACAATGAAAGAGGTGACAGATCTTTCTCCTTTCTAGCTCTGTATTTTAATTAATACAGCGTCCCATTTTCTGGAACAACATCTCCTTGCCTACCAATTAGGTCCTAGCTCCTCTTTTAAAACTCACTCCTTAATACCCATTTCTCCCAGAAATCCTTCCAATAAATTCTTATTTTCTATTCATAAATGGTCACCAAAATTATGGTAGATCAATACAATACAATTATTTTGTTAAATTATTATTATATTTTCAAATTCAGTAGAAAGACAGAAAGACATATCCTCAGCCTAGCAAAAACTATTCTTTTCAACCACAGCAGCTAAAAGCAGAAGCTATAGCAAATCGGGCCTTAACAAGAGTCTCTAAAAATCTGGAGCTCCTAATGGTAGTTAGGAGAATTTCTCAATTCACTATTAAGCAACCTATCAACTGTATTTATTAACTGTGGCACTACACTTCAGAATTGCTATGTTTCTATGATACAGCCTGCTGCATACAGCCACCTGACCAAGGAATAGTTTTTGATATTCAAATCAAAGATGTGATGTTAGCCCTCATATTCATGTAATTTGTCAGTTTAGAGATTTTCGTAGGCTCTTGAAGAATAGGAACTTGCCTGATTCATTAGTTATCCCTCTGTAACAACTGAAGAAAGAACTGAATTATTTTCCAATTACACCTCTCCATATTTCAACGTATTTAATGTTAAAATACTGAACAGAGATTCCCTTGGAACATTTCTCCTTATAGTAATTCCCCACAGAAATCCTTGTAAAGAGCCAAAGTGGGGCACAAGTGAATTGTAATATAGCTCTAGGACTGATGGCCTTAATCAAATAAATGCTATAATCAGCATCAGTATGTAGAACATCAACAGGATTTTTATTGCACTACAGATAGCCACAGTAGTGTTGATAGCTTTGACTTCTGGAAGAGAGTAATTTTAAGGTTTCCATGCAAAAAGCAGCATTTCATGTCATATTTTCATACTCGCAAACGCCTTCATTTTGATAACAGATCTAGAAGAACACATATTAACTCCCAGTTGACTTCCATATGATACACATGTGAATGTCAGATATACAGATCCCTTTCAAGTATTAGAGAAACGTAAGGAACTTGTTAGGAATGTAAACAAATACTGCTATGAAACTGCTTAAATATGTAAAGCTGATATAATACAGGGCTGAATGCTGTGTATGATGGACAGCACGTACCAACAGGGAAGAGGAGGCTCACAAATCCGTATGTCTGGGATTGTCATAAATGGTTTTTGGTGAAGCAAGCCATAGGTAAACTATCAAGGCCATCATCTTAAAGAGCCTTTACAAAGAGTCCAACAAACCAGCTACTAGCAAATACTATGGAAAATCATCTACTATTGTTTTCAGGCTGCTCACATATTAAAATCATTAAATAGCCCCTTGGTTTTATTTAAATTCGATTAGAATAACAAATTCTACCATAATGGTAGTGGCTCATCCTCAGTGTGTAATCTGTTGTCTTCTTGTTTATGAAGGGGGCAAGAATAAAGATCTTTTAAAAAACATATATTACTTCCCAATTATCTGCAATAGCTTATATGGACATGCCCAGACATATGATCACTTCCAATCTGATGAGCTTACAAAAGTTTAATGTTCTACATTAAACTAGTTGTTATCTTGATCACTTGATCACTTCTGTATTCATGTGCTTCTAAAAAAAACTGTGTCAATAATACTTGATAATGTATTTTAATTGAAGAAGTTTAGAAGAATTCTATTTAGGTATGAATGAAGAGGCCTATTGGAGAAAACAAACAAGTCCAAAAGTGAAAACAGAGAATGGATTGATTTGGAATTACTAAAAAGAATTTTGGTTGAAAAGTCTTAAATCCTGGAAGTGGGTCACATCTTAATATAGCAATCAGAAAAGCAACTTGTCAAAAACGTTTAGATGTCAGTATCTAACTCTAGGGTTTTATGTACTTCAGTGGTATGTAAATGCCAAAAAACTCTGAAAATCAAGCCTCTTATCTCAAAAACTTAACATAAATTAGGATGACGACTTACAAAAAAACCACATGTAACCATTTTGTGCCAGATCCTAACCCAGTATAAAGACATCAGCTTTATTTGGTGGAATTGTGTCAACTTATACTGTGGCTCTATCCTTCCAACCTTTCTTCCAACTGAATGACTGAAAAACAACACTGACAACTAGGCAAATCCTAAATTTTTTGCAGCTAGACCTACCACCAAACAAATAAATCAAAGAGGAAATATTAATAAGATGAACACCTTTGTGTTTAAAGACAATGTGTAGACTGCAATATGTGCGTCTACATTACTGCTCGGAATAGAAATGGTCACCATTCTTCAAAAGGCAACGTAGATATTTCTGTTTTAAAAGCAACTCATTTGCTCTGAATACTGAGCCAGGAGTAGAAAGATTATGTGTCATATCACATCTCCATCTTAATTACTTTTCTATCAAGTATAATGTCATTTAGGCATTATGATCTTAGCTGTTCCAGAAGCTGCTACAAATCTTTATACTGGACATAACTTTTCCATAACTGTTTATTCAGTGCTTCATAAATATGAAGAAGGACAAAACCACAGGTGAGGCCAAGTGCAACACATTAAAGAAGTTTATTTATGGAAAATGGTTCTGCCAGTTAATTTGTTTCCAAGAGGTCCAGGGAATGAACAAGTCTAAACACTATGATTTCTTATAAAATGTAATGTTTGGTTTTGAAGCTTTTTGACCCATATTTCTTCATCCATGAGTTGATTTTCTCTAACCAGTTAATAGCATTATTCAGTACTAGTTAGAAACAGCCTTTTCTGTGCAGTTAATTTGTTGCATCCTAGCTCCCAGCAATTTCGGAAACTATGATCACACACATATTCCTGCTACAACCCTCCATACTCTCTGGCTACTTCGCTTTTATCAAATAAAACGGAAGAGATGTTTTAACCTATAAGTAGATACGCAAACAGGTTTAAAAAGCACAATACAATGGTTAAACAGAATTATCATAGAGATAATTCAGATATATTCACATAATTATCAAACACAGAACACTTAAAACAGGAGCATAATTCAAGCAGTTTATCTGTAACCATTGTGAATTTGCATCAAAGGAGGGACCAAAACTGAGGATGGCGCACACCGGCAGGCACATCTCATAAACCCCACTTCCACAAAAGTCCACGTGAATAGGCTTCTATGGGTACCTAGGTGGGTGGATGGAGAAAGAGGGGTCAGAAAACACCACGTAAAAGAGAGGGTGAGAATTACTCCTGCTTAAAAAGCATGTCACTGCCATAACAGAGTATCACAACAGAGTACAAACTCAGAGCTCTACCTGTGATCAAGTACAAATCTCACGTACGTTTTAAGTCTCTCCGAACCCTGTGGAGCTAGCAGGACTTTTCCTGTTCGTGGACTAGGCCCTAAGCTGTCCCACATCACAGCCAAAGGAAATGCAGGATTCCCCACGACAAGTGCCACAACTTACCAAGACCTTGGGTAATCCTATCATAAAATCATTCTGAACACACCACAAATTGACCTTGGTTATTGCTATTAATCAAGGCAGTGCAACAGTGCCTTAACCAACCATGACAGAAAGGATCGAGTTACACTCATGTCTCAAGTCAAACTTTCTTTGTTTGAAGCATATTATTCTGGCATACACAAAATGGTATCACAATTATCAGCAGTGGTCTTTTTGGTAACTGCCTGGGGTAGGCAGCACTCATTTTAAGTATCTAGAAAACCACATGGGTCTGCCCTTGGTGCTGAAATTCTTCTGTAGCTGTAAAAATCACTTCCATTTCATAACTGACCATATGAAGTCCAAAAGCAGTGTAAAGAATATCCATCCTTCTGTTAAATGGCAAACGCATTTACAAATAACACTACAAAATGCATACTATGTCCACTTCCAAGAAAATGACTTTTTATTTCCAAGTGATTGCACTGAATACATTTACTTTATATTTCTAGAATAATAATATTTCTAAATATATTTCTAGCATAATAATACCTCGCTGAAGATATTCAGTATTTATCTGACTTACCAGAACGATGGTGATGTTGTTCTTCTAGGAGCTCCAAGTCAAGCATTAGGTCATCTTCATCCAACTCACAGGAACCCAAGTTATTCAAAACATCCTAATATATATTTACAGGAAAAAAAAAAAAAAAAAAAAAAAAGAAGCATTTAGACAGATGTGTTATCCAAACTGTTCTGCACAAAATAATGAGCAATCAGATCTGGGAAATACATTTAAGCAGGAGCTACAGAAAATTTTTCTACTAACACTGGACCCCTGAGAAATTGTATAAAACAACTGTCCAAGCAGAAATGTATTTGTAACCATTCTCTGTTTTTACAGAATCTCGAATATTTAATGAAAACCCAGAAGTACAAGTAATACCATCTATATAACCCTGGGGTTTTTTATACTGTTCAACGACAGTTTTGTGTCTTTCCAAGTTTAATCATAACTTTTTATGAAACATAAAAATGTTATTTTTAACACAACATAAAAGTATTGGTACCTGTTTTTCATTAAATTTTGGAATTCTAAGCACTTTCTGCCCTTACCAATATAATCTGAAGAGAGATTTACTGTTCTATTTATCTAAGGGATAAAGAGACACAAATTTAGGATAAACAGGAAATTCAGGCATGAATGATCAACTCATGAATTTTTAAGTATTAAGGTGGGTAGTAAAGGCTTACATGGACAGAGAAGAAAGCCTGACTGTGAAGTGTAGCTACTTAGGTCCCCATTCCCTTTTTGTGATTCATTTTGTTTGCCAAGTTTTAACCACAAACACATAAGGCAGGTTTATACAATACATCCTCTGGAAAGTCAAAAAGGGGTGAGGGGGCTACAATCAAAAGAGAGCAAAATAGTAGCTTTTTGCACTACATTCTTCCCTGCAGGATTAGCTTCTCAAAGGTAAAATGACTAGTCATGTCTCAGGTAGATATCTTTACTCTGTAAGCTCCAAGTACAGCAATATCACTATTTAGGCATCATTTATGATCGTGAAATGGTGCGAAGCCCTGCCTGGACAACCAGTGCCTGCAGCCAGATACAGGAAAGACAATCGGTCTCCGAAGAGACACACGGCTGATGGGGGCCAGAGCTGCACACAGGGAGCCATGGCTGAAGAAAGCCTCTCCTCTCTGCTATCCGGGGAGAAACAGCAGCAAGGAGAAGGCAACCCACACCAGAATTGTTCACTTCGTTCTTGTTCCCTGTTCATACGCTCACCACAGGCAACTCTGGAAAATGAGGCACCTGTTTTCTCTAGTCCCTACCTACTTAAAGTTGCTATACTCAATGTATTAAAAGAGATACTCAATCGCCATTTTCTTCCCATGTATATTTTATTCCATGGTCATTTTTTTTGACCTGATAATATCATGATTTTCTCCAGTCACCAATATCTAATCAAAGACAATTCATGCATTCTCCAGCTGGCATCTTGCTTGCATATCTGCAAGTGTTGTTGCAACAGGCTTAATTCTTCAGTCCATTCACAGGCAAAAAAAGACAGTAGATCCTGCACGAGATGCTGGCACTCCATACATGTCTCATGCTCCCAACACAAATGTAACCCAGAGAACATGGGAATTCAGTGCAAAAGAGGCCAGGTGATAGTCCCAAAGTATCAAGCTGTCTGTAAGATCTCTGTATAGCAATCTGCTATATGAGAAGCAGAGAAATGTAACAGTAGTATACATTAAACTAGCAAAAGCCCTCCCTGACGTCAGTTCCAACCATATTTTTTTATGTGCCTTTTAATTTTTTTTAAGTATTTTCCCCCCATAATAGATGCCAATTCTTATTCACACTCACAGCTTACAGTTATTCAACCCTTTTGAGTAACTATTTCTTCAAATTCTGTTTTCTATTCTTTCACAAACACCATGCAGGCAACACAAGGACTTTTTCTTGCATTCTTTCCCTGACTTAATATCAGCAGGAGAAAACCTCTTCGTAGATACAGAACCCACTGCTAAGGCTTTTACTATATTTACAGATGCCAAGCACAGAAAATGACAATTGTCAAGTGCAGAGACCTGTGAGAGACTGAAGGAGTTAATGTCTCCAACATTGTGGTGGGGCAAGTTCTGCTTGACAACTAACTCTGCATAACAAGGAACTCTGCCTGACAAGGAACCATGGGTGAAAAGAAGCCCATCAGCAACAGGAGGGGGAGGGTGTGCTGGAGGGTGCACAGCTCCCTGTTCTGTTGTGCTGTTCTGATCTGCTGAACAGGGCAGCTCACCAGGTATGGCAACAGGGAAGGGGAAGTTACTCCCCTAATGACCCCCAAGCCCACAGCCCAGATGCTACCTAATTAGCCTAAAGAGTTTGAGTCCCGGCCCACAGGAGGGGTAAGGATGATAAAAGGACACAAACTGAAGCCCCATGTGCACAAGCCCACCGGAACCAGACCCCTCGGCTGACTGAACCAACGCTCGACCCAGGACCGCTGAAATCTTTCTCTTCTCTCTTTTTCACTTTTTCTGTAATCCCTACACCTCACCCCTTATACATAAGCTGTTGACCAAGTCTGGGACTAGGAGTGGATTCAGCCGCCCCTAGGCTCCTCACTGAGAAGGAGTCTAGAGAGCAAGGGGGTTCACTCTGAACCTCATGACTCAACGGGAGCGCTCCCCTTATTGTCTTCCCTGAACTGGTTCCCGAATAAGCAAGGCCTGTAGTACATGTTTGGTGATGTACACAGTTTACTGGCATAGCCTCATGCCAGTTTTTGTCGTAAGCATACCAATTTTGGTGGTGAGCATGCCAATTCTTGCTGTGAGTAAATACAAATTGAGTTTTGTGAGTTAAAGAATCCCTGGTGTTGTTTCACCTTAATCTTGACCTGGGAATCAGCAAACGTGAGTCACTGTCCTGAGAAATTGGGACGTGACAAGACCTCCACACAAGCAGTGAGCAGCATTGTACAGAAAGAAAATATAAATCACATGAACAGTACAGTGACAAACACACATCTCATTCCCCTCTATCTTAACTCAAAGAGCTGCTGACAAGCCTTTGTCATAGTGACTGTTTCTTTCCCTCGTGCTGACAAAATGTAGACTTTCAGTAACCAAATTATTTATTACCATACGGTACAAAAGCATACAAAATAGAACAGGAAAATGCAATATGCAGATGCATCATATCAGGTTACTGTGCCCGATACTTACGTAGACTCAAACTTTTCTAGTCTAGATTTGCGTTAACACATAACAAACCCAAACAAAAAACTAGTTTGCAAAAAAAAAAATTTTAAAGAAAAAGTGTTCTGTATTGAACAAAAGTGGAAGAACATACATTGCTCAATGTTACAGATAACCTAAAACTTAAATAACTTTTGAATCACTATTGGAGCCAGTGAAACACTGAAGATTGAAAATCTCATTTAGGTCTTATGTGTTCCTTTAGTACCTAAATATCTTTCAAAATAGTAACAGCAAGACACTTCTAAGATTTGTTCTCTCTTCTTTTTCACAAATTCCAAGAGCACTACCTGACATGACTGAAGTATCTTCAGTCCAATTGCTGTTACCAGCTGAATTTCAGAAGGAGAATCGATGATTATGGCAAGTTAAGAGCGTGAACATAAGGAAACAATGTCTAAACAATGGAAGAGTGTGGGGCTTTTTGCTCCCTTTTTAAATTTAGTGCTGTTATGCACTTGAGCTTGACCAAATGGTATATTAAATTTCTCAGAGAATGTACAACACACCTTGTTTATATATTGTTTTATTAATGTCAGAAAAGCATTCTGGTGGCAAAAGTCCAGAAGAACAGTCCCTGCAATTTTTAAGCAACAGCTGAAAGTTTTTCATGTGAGTAGAGGCAAAAGATAAAAATGTTTAAATACACACGTTTGATCCTTACTTTAAAATTATCATCTCTATTACAGTTGACCAACTGAACCCATATTGATATTAATGCCAAGCATCCTTTAATGAGCCATACCCGTAGTAATGAGCTAATTGAGCATCTCCAACATCTTGTGCAATAACTTATGCACGGTCTGAAATCTTGGGATATTTTCTGCAAATATGTAGTGATTCACAGCTTTCATCAAAAAACAAATTCTGTCTGATTTGGAAAGAACAAACACACACAAACAGAACTACAGTTTTCTGAATTGCAGAAACTCCACCATGTAAGATAGACCAAAAAGGAAAAAGTTTGTATATAACTCTCCCCTGCATATTATTGGCTTTCAGGAAGGTCGTCTTTTCCAATAACCTTCAGAGTGGAGGGAAACCATGCTCTGTGTATCCTCTCTGTCCCGCGAGGCTGATGTGCACCCTGCTCCTCACAGCAACATTTCTGCTTGTCCACCTAAGCTGAGAGCTCCCAGCTGCCTTCCCAACACACCTATGACCTCCTTGCCTTCCCTTTTCTACACCCTCTTCGACTGCACCAGCAACTATAGGCAAGCTAAAGTGACAAAGAAAAGCTCCCCCAGGTTTATTCTTCTCAGAAGTACCTCCACCAAGGGAGCAGTCTCCCTCTTTCCCCAGGAGTTCACTTGTTCTTTATAAAGAGACATATCACAGAACTGGGAACAAACACATTAAAGCAGCTACTGTCCATCATGACAAGAATGAAGGCTTGGCAGAGAGTGCTGCTCTACCGGCCAGGGGTGTCAGTGATGTCAGTCCAGCTGCTTCCCTGCTCCCACTGCTCACCTCTGCGGTGGAGTCCTTCCACAGATACAAAACAGAAACAAATTCATGAATGCACAAAAGCACACCGAAGCAAAGAGCATTAGTTTGGTTCCCAGGGCTGTCCTAACTGAGTAATATTTTCTGAAAACGTGTAATATAGAAAATACAATAAGAGAAAAGGGCTCCTAGAATGACATGCCTAATGCCACAGAACAGCTCAGCAGTACCCCTGCAGGTGCACACCGACATCCTCCACCCCTCTGCCATCTCACCAGGATCCATCACTCCTTTGTTGCTATGACAATTAGTAACAATCATAATTTCTTTTTTAAGTTTAATATCTCTTGACCCTTTCCCCATTCTCCCCCTCGCTACTGCTGCTGCATTCTTTGAAGAATAACGCAATTATATTTTTAAAAAAGAAAATAAGAGAGAGAGAGAGAGAGAGAGATCAAGCCCTAGAGCATTCAAAGTGAATAATTTCAAGGCTTTGCTACATAAAGAAAAAGAAATTAATGCTTCCATCAAGGTCCCAAGGAAACATTTGTTCACTATTTATGGTGGCATACCTTTTATTTATTCCAGGAGGCAAACTATTTAGTTAAGGCAGATGCTCTGCAGCAAAAAACTCTTTATTGACTCTGGTATAACCCCTTAGAAGCCTTTAGACATATTTCCCGCTTCTGGTGTCTGCTTGACTTCTACCATCGTTTTGCCTTCATAATGGACCCAAAAGTAATGTGATGGTGCTTTTTTCTTCCAGTTGATCCGGAATTTGATCATAACCTGTGTTATGGGTTTGTGTGGCGCGGTTTTCCCTTGGTGGCAGGGGAGGGGGGCTACAGAGGCGGCCCCCTTTAAGAAGTTGCTGGAAGAATTTGCTGCCCCAAAATGTCGGACCCGCGCGCCAAAATGTCGGACCCGCCTCTAGGCGGGGAGTGACGGTGGTAGCGCCTCTGGGAAACATATTTAAGAAGGGGAACCGGTAGTGTGGGGGTGGGAAACCTGAGAGGAACATCGCTGCCGACACTGGAATCATGGAAGTGGAGGGGGAGGAGGAGGAGCCTGAGGAGGCTGATGGCCCTGCAGCCCAGGGGGGTGAACGGTGGAGCGGAAGCTCCCGAAGGTGGCCGTAACCCCATGGTAAAAACCGCGCTGAAGCAGTGTGAGACGGGAGAGCAGCCCGCGGAAAGGACCCGCGCCAGGGGAGTTCGGGAAGAACTGAAGCCCGCGGAAAGGATCCGCACCAGGGAAGTTTGTGAGGAACTGCAGCCCGCGGAAAGGAACCACGTTGGAGCAGGGAACGAGAGAGGAATCTTCCCCCTGAGGAAAGAAGCGGCAACGACGATGTGTGGCGAGCTGACTCAACCCCCATCCCCAATTCCCCTGCGCCGCCGGGGGGAGGAGGTAGAAAGCATCGGTAGTGAACTGAGCCGGGAAGGCGGAAGGGGTGGGGGGAGATTGTTCTGATGTTTGGTTTCCCTTCTAATACCCTTGTGTTTTGTTTTCTGTTTTGATTTGTAGTAAATTAAATTGATTTTGTTTCTTTCCCAAGTTGAGCCTGTCTTTTGCCCGTGACCATAAGTGGGGAGTGATCCCTCCCAGTCCTTGTCTCGACCCACGAGCCTGCCTTTGTATTTTCTCCTCATCCCAACGTGGCCAGGCGAGGGGGTGAGGGGTGAGTGAGCGGCTTCGTGGTGCTTTGTTACCGACTGAGCTGACCTGAAACCACGACAACCTGTGAGAAGAATATATGAACACACTTACTTAATCGATCATTTGCCCACATGTCTCAATTTTTCCTGGTTAAGACAGGCTGCAGCCCCAGTTTACCTATCACTCTTTCCACCTTTGACTTGGTGAACTACTACCATTTTTTTCAACAAGTTGCTATTTCTACTCCACTGTGACTTTAGACTATATCAGAGAAGCCTTAAAATCCAAGGGAATAATTTTTTACAGCTTTTTTTCTGCTGGCATAATAGCCTGTGTCTTATTTGCATAAATTATTATGCAGTGATCACTGGACTTTCAAAGATATTTTTAGAAATACAAGAACAAAATTTTAAAAACTCACTTTTCAAAAATATATTTGGGGTTCTGTTTTATTTTCCTTTCTCCCCATGCTGGCCTCTAGACATCCTTCTGATCATCTTTCTCTGTGTTATTGTTCTTAACTATTTTCTGAATACAGATTTTCATTTCTTATTGGTTGGGGTTTCTTTTCAAAATGTAAGGATTTAGTGTTCATGCCTCCCCATTGAAATGATGTACTAAATGTCGTTTATAAAATCCCTTTTAGAGAAAAATAGCCTAGTATTGCATGTATAACAGTATTTTAGTATTTAATATAGATTCCTTTTTTCCTTCACTGTAGAAATATATGTGGGGGGCTATCTGAGATCAATGCTTTTGCAAGAGCACACAGAAAACACACTCTAGGGAGAATAATTTCATTCTTTTGTAAAGCCGTATGTATGACAATTCACCTGTATCTATGCAGGGTCACTGCATATCTGATGCTGGAAAAGATCAAAATTAAATACTTATTTCAAGTCTGAAATGATTTCTAGAGATTTCCAAAAGATAGTACTTCATCAAAATTGTATTCAGCAAAGAACATGGCATACAATCAGCATAAGAATGAAAACTGAGATATACTCAAGGAAAAAGAAAGACCTTGAGCTATTTAAAGTAATGTTAACTCCTAGAACCATACCTGAATAATTCATGGACATAATGAAGTATTTCCCCTTCTGCACTCTCCTACACACTTCAAAGGGAAAATGAAAGTACACAAAACCCAGCAAACAGAAAAACCTTTAAAAACACAGAATCCCTGCCAACAGCCTAAAAACCTCTGTATCAAATATAAAGCTTATAGATGCCTTTCATATACCAAGAGCAGGTTAAAAGCATTCTTTTTTCCTGAATAGCACCACCTGAAAAGCATATTATTCCTTACTTCAATAAACTAGAGACTTTAGAAAGGAAAAAAATAAATCTTGTAACATTTGGTAAGAACATTTTCTGTAGCTAACGTGTGGAAATCCATTTATATTATAGAATAATGCACCCTTAAGAACCAAAGACAGAAAATTATCAGTGGAGGGAACTGTCTAACTGTAAAGCTCAGATCCATCATACTATTCTTCAAAATATTTTTTGCATGCACGCTGTCGACTGTATAAGGGAAGCGCAGTATTTTCCATCCTATTCTTGTTTCTGCCCTTTTGATTCTCTCTGTGCATTAAATCAATGTCTGCAATGACGCTCCTTTTGCCTGAGTGATTATAACTAATGGACTCTCCTAACAGATCTCAGTTTGCACTCACCCACACGGGGTTCATTCTCCCACAATATGGTTGGCCCACCGAAGCCACAGAAGTGTAATACAGCAAAGCCCAAGCACCACTGGTGGCAGGAAGAGGAGTTGACCGGGCTCCTGTCTGGCCCCGGCGTCAGTCAAGACCAGATGACAGGGGGAAGTGGCACCTACCTTTAGAAGTCCGCGGACAAAAGCATTCGAGCAAATACTGTGTTGATGTACAGCGCCAATGTTCACTCTCCCCATGTTAACCAGCTTTCCCGTCACTGGGACAGCACGCATAGGGATCACATGGTAGGGTACTTTGACACCCGGAGGTCACTAGCCACCTCTCACCACAGACCTGCAAGGGCTTCTCTTTCTACAGAACATCTGTAGATGCTGCCAGCTGGTCTTGGATACATTTGCTGCTGTTGAGTCATCCAAACACTACAACACTGGTGAGGATAACATGCAGCTGAAAACCACAGGTTGGCAGCATTGATCATAGTGCAATAGCGTAACCTACTTCTAGGAGAGCACCCGTGAATGCCAATGGATTCACCTATGCAGGAGTAACCAAAGCCACACGTAGTATTTGCTTGCCTTCAACTCAGCCATATGCACACTAAAATGGAGCAGCAATAGCCAGTGTTTTTGTAACATAGCAATGCCACTAATAGTATAACTGGTAACATACAAGTATCTTGTTAACACTGCTAAGCACAGGTATTTGAGTAACATGCAACCTCAAAGAGTCAAACAGAGAATGGTGGCATATTTGCACAAATGTTGTGCAGGAAAACACGCAAACAAAACAAACAAAAAAAAAAAACAAGCCAGCAAGGTGACAACAAAGGTGGTATAACAGGCAGGAAAGGTGTCCTGTTATAGGTGTCCAGAACTAGTCCTAGTCCCAAAAATACAATGACCTAGAGGAGAGGCAGATAAGGTCCCCTCTCTTTCCTTTTGGGGAGGAAGCTGAGAAGCACAAAACCACCAAGGATGAGCAAGCAAAGATGGGGAAGGAAGAAGTAGAACTCTTTGCTTCCAGTTTCCAACACCTGAGAGCACAGGAGCTTGGCCCCCACAGCCTCAGTGAGAGCAATGGCAAGGATTACCGCCATCACCAGTACCCACACCCCAGTGAAACAGGCCTCCTTTCAGTCTCCTAAACAGCGCCATTGCATCCATCTTTAATTCCTACTCTTACATATGCATACATGTATGTGCATGCACCCACTTGCAACATGTAGGCCAGCTGCACAGACAAACAGCTCTTAGAGAGCTGGGAGGCAAGAGGTGCCCCCAGCATTTACAATTTAGCACACTTTATGCATTTATTAAAGTATTGTAATAAATCCAGGTTCAAGCCAACCCTAGGTAAGGATCAGCCCTTGACAAAGCTGATAAAGACAGCAATCACACCACCTTGAATTCACTATCTAGCAATAGCATATCAAAATAAAAGACACATTGAAAATGTGCACAAGCTTATGTGCACCAGAAAGCTTGAGATTTGAGTCTATGAATAAAAGAAAAAACAGTATCATTTCAGACAGAGGCACTTTGCTGACTGTTTGCCATTCTTTCAATTAATTCTAGAGCACTCATATTCACTTTTGTTACAAACAGAATCAAGACAATTCGATTTTCTGTGTTCAGAAAGGAAGAGGTGTGTACGTTTTTCATCAATGTATAATTTCATTAACAGAATCCTAGGAAAAAAAAAATCTGTTAAGAAAGTATGAAAACTCAGTCAAAGAAATGCAATAAAGCTTAAAATGACCAAATAAAGCCTCCTTTAATAGATTCCGCCCCGCCCCCCACTCATACACACATATGCTTTCCTCCCAGCAGAGGGATACATCTGCAACACATAATTTGCTTTGTGGATTACTTAATGTTTTTACAGCTTTTGTAATAGGCAAAGCACTATGCAAGCATTCTACTGCAGTCATAATCATCATATAGCTTTGGGAAAGTTTTCTACATCTCATGTGCCAGATTTTTCTGCCAAACACAGAAAAAGCTCCTTGAGTATCTCTATCCTGCATTTATATAGATATAATTTAGACCATTCTGTGAAGTTTATTTGTATATACCTTAGAGATGTGAGTAAAACAGGTTATTCAACACATGGATTGATCAGGTAAATTTTTCCAAAACCATTCAAATTAAACACATAACTTACAGCTAAACCTTTTGGCAATTGAAACTTGGGCAACGCGAAACTTCTGGCTGTGTCCTGACAATACTTCAGCCAACATCTAAAGGGTCAAAAATTGCTTTATGACACCTAATCAATCTCCAATTTCATTTTTGCCTTTTCCTTGCCAGTAGTACGGGGG
>VYZV01015353.1:93091-120923 GCA_013401275.1 Pandion haliaetus | reverse complement strand
TTACCAAAAAAGACTGTCATTATAATGATCTTCACCTGCCATTAATTCTCAGCTGCTTAATTTAGTAGGGTAGAAAGCATTCCCCCCAGTACTAATTGGAATAAATTTTTCATTTAATATCTAATGCGCTCCAGTTTTGGGTTTTTTCCTTTCAGCGAATCAATGCTCTCATTATTTGTTAACAGCTAGGTGCTCAGGGCATACTGTTAAAAGGCCTACAATAAGATAGCCTCTTGGTCAAAAGTCTAGGTTTAAAAACTATCAGCAACACATACATCACAGGGTAGACTTCTTTAGTACAGCTATGATTTTCTTCCAGAAAGAGGTAAAACACAATCTTCTGTTCTGTTTTGAATAGGATAGTGACATTTAGAGGTTCAGTTAACAAAACATTGCTGTTTCATTCCCCCTCTAAACAGGCAACACCACAAAAATCCAGACTTGCTCAGTGTTAAGGACAGGTTTTCATCCCATAATGAGAATAAACCAGATCCTCATGGACAAGGCTTCAGTAGGGCCATCACAATAAACTCATCTGGAGAACAATTACCGCAAAATGTTATTCAGCATATAACAACACGTAACCTTAATGCTCAAATTTATGCTAAGAAGAACTTGGACACTTAATTTAAGAGACCTGTCCTTAATGCCTATGTAGTCAGGACCTTACAGAATAAACTGAAGTACTACACAGCAAATATTTACTGTCTTAGCAATGGCAGATTGCCATTAATTTCAAATGTTTTCTAGAATGTGGAAGCACTTGTACTGTATTTTCAGTATGGTACTTCTATAGTACTTGTACTATACCAACATTAGTGACATTAAAACTACTTGATTTTCTCTTGTTGCCTTGATTTTCACCCAGATTCAAACCTCACTTCAGTCAACAGGTTCTAATAATGCTTTCTACAATGATTAGCAGACACCTTCGCACACCCAAAATAGTGTCATGTTCTTTCTTGGTCAATATTGCTATTTTCAAGATGCTTTTCTGCACGTAAGTGCCTTCTGTAGCTGCTGTTGCTTTTAGGGTAAGATAAGAGAAAAGTACAGAGATAAAGAGGTTTTAGGTATGTGCAGTAGAATCTACATAAAGATTAGATACTACTAGATGTGCTGATCAAAAGAAAACGGATCAAATATCAAAGCCCATACATTCTACAGCTTAATTCTGTATGTATAGACTGCATTATGCCAAAAATTAGTTTGGGTTTTCTTTCTCTTAACTGGAGTCATAATGAAAATATAGTCACTATGACAAAGCCAGTACACGTAAATGCCATTCTGGTGTCCAGTACTATACAGTACTATTATTCCCAGCTCTGCAGTGGAAGTGCCACATGTACTTTTACAAATGACAACTTATTAAGCTACTTTCTTAAAGTATAAGGTTGATGTCATCCTATTGTCTAAGCACAAAATTTTTTTTGTTCCTTTCCCAGCAAATTTTGAACCTCTTTACCAACATTAACTGAATTGGACAGAAAGGTGGCAATCTTAAAAGCAAAATGTGGAAGCTAAGATACAGCAGATATGTGCATGAAAGTGTGAGATTCAAGCAGCGCATCTGCTATGAGCAAACTCACACCTTACAATGGTGGGCATGAAATATCCTTTTTTCTTGACTGTAGGAAGTTTCAGCTGAACCCTACATCCTTCTTTGATACTGACATTGATCCATCTGTACCAAAACATAAATACCCTTGCAAGTCAGGTTTCCCTAGTTCCAGTGCTCATAAAACTTTTTTGCTTGCTACACAATCAAACAGTGAATATTCCATGATTACTTTCCATACACTAACTAATGCAGACCAACTCACCATCTTCTTCTTTTTAAGAGAGAAATCAGAGACAGGTGAAATTACTCCATAGAATGAGAAGGCTGCACTGCTGGGACCAGAACACAGTCATTTCTGCTCCTCCCTTATTTGGCAGTACCAGGCAATTGCTTAATTTTATTGTATCGTAATTTGAGCAACCAACCACCTAGTGGAACCGACTAAAAAAAACAAGAGGTGGAGTTCTTAATTTGCCAGAGGTTCTTAAACAGGTTTGTCTGTGCTGCCATACTAGCTGCTAAACCCCCTGTGTCCAACCTTACAGCTCCTGAAACAATGAGCATGTACCAGCATAATCATAGGTAGCCTGCTGTTACTAACAGAAGGGAGGTTTTTCTTCTTTAAATCTGTACTCAGATAGGTGAGTATCCTAAGCTGTTAGAGAACTACATACAAATCATCGTAGTCAGAGATTTACCGAGTTAAAGGTTAGGTGTAAATGCTACAGTTGTATTATTTATAAACACGTGGTAATTGAAACTGATGGAAGAACAGGCCTGTTCCTTCAATACAGTCAAACACATACAAATACAGAACATGAGCTCATCTGCTTCAGCAGCATCTCTCACCACAAACACATGATTTCAGGATCTTAGTCCCTGCTCTGACTCATAATTGAACAGAGCCCATTTAAAGACCAATGACCAGGTAATACAGGGTGTTAGGAACGGTCCTACCTGAGAAATGACCAGTTAGTTATGACTGTAACCTTCTAAAATAGCTGTGCCACACAGATGTAACAGCCCTACTGCCCAACTAACAGAGACTTAGGAGTGCAAAAGGCAGACATTTGAAAGTACTGGGCTAGAACACTAAAAAAACCAACCACCACCAAACCAAACAAATCATACCTGCTTCCAACTATAAGTACATTGAACTAATTTCAGTTTTCATCTGTTCTTTTAGGGGATGAGAAAAGAAAAAAAATTTAAAACTTTGTTTTCCTTCTACTGGTCACTACCTGGGCAGTACTTCATCACGAGTGTGATGAGCCTGCACTGCTCTCAGCTCTAGTCCTGCACTTCAGTCCCAAGGCAAGAGCCCTTCTGCACTCCAAATAATTTGACAGTGTGTACTTCCTTCTTCAAGATAAAGATTCAGACTATCCATAGAAGAATGAACTACAGAGATGTAATGAGTTTGTTGTTTTCCTTTCCCTCAGGATACACAGGAGGCTAGCACTGCAAAATTTGACAATACAGTATATCAATGAAAGTTTGGCACTCTGATCCCTGAGGAAAAGTCCAGTTTGAACTATGAGAATGTAAACATCAAATGTTAACAAAAAAAAAAAAAATCTTTGTGTGCAAAAATGCATGCGTCACAGTGTTCTTTGGGTACCACCCATGAACAGAGCAATAACTGTTCATCTGTAGGATTTTCCATACACTATCTACAAAAGTGAAATACTACACTAAAGATTCTTGTATCATTTATCAAATATAAAGCAGAGAAAAGCTACCAATAAGCACATATTTGCCAAGTATAAAATAGGCCTCCAAAATTATCTATTCATACTGTTTTATAAGGTTACGTTAATAGACCTATGGTTTGTGGGCCATAAAAATCGAGGATTAAGACTCATAACTTTGAATATTTCCCAGTGGAAGATATGCTTGCATTGATGAAAGCAGCATTCTTCATATGCTCCACTTACTGCATGAGTTAGGGTAAGTGTCCAAGGAAAAGTAGATTTCATGCCTTTTGGAAAAAAAGCAGGTGATAATCTGCTTTTACCCAGTGACACTGCTTTAAAAAAGGCATTTACAGGGGAATCTGAGCCAGTATGTGATTTGCTTTGTTACATAGCTTGCAAAAGCCTTCTGACTTAGTACAAATAATTTAAACTTGTATCTTTATCTTCTTTGGATATGAAACAAGAGAAAAACTTGACACCTGATTGTATTTTGCTTTAATTTTCTGATGAAGCTATAAACGAGAAGGACTCAAACATGATACCTGAAAGGCAGCATAACCTAAAGGAACATCAGTCAACCGAGAAACTGTGAGCTTTGATACACTGTCTGCTTCATTACATCAGGTAATCTCTTCAACACGAAGGTACTGTATCCACTCCTACTCCATGTCTGTCTAGCTTATTCAGATAGTAAGTCTCAGAACAAATGACTGTTAGTGATTTTTTTCCACTCACATTCAGCAGGAGATTCTGCAGGGACAGCTGAGAAGACCACCAACCCCATCTCTGCTCCATTCCTCCTCTACTTTATTGCAACCTTATAAGGACACATGGAACAAGTATTCAGTTCTGAACTTTCACAAGTTACCACTAGAAGTGTTAAAATAAATTCCTTACGGTAATTTATCTTAACAGTCTGTGACATAAACTTTTGTGACCCAGGAGCAGTCACACATTATATTCTCCTTTCCCAGCCAGAAGACGAGCCAGGTGGAAAATGGAGAGCTGTAACTGCCTCAGCCATAATAGCTTCTTTCAATTGCAGCATCCTACACCTATGCGGAACACCAAGTGTGTCTTTCAATCAATGTCTTTATGGCAGTGTTCATATATTAAAAAAACAGAAATAATGACAATTTAGTGCAATATTAAACAAATAAAATTCACAGGTATCTTTGCTTCTTTTTTGCATGTTGTCATATTGCATGAAATTTAGCTCTTTCATTTGTGTACAATGTCTGTGTGCTATTAAATCATTCTTTCCTGAAATGTCTTGAGACAATTTATAGTAAAAAGGAAACCAAGCCTAACCTCTATTATGCAGCAGTACAGCAGGATTTTATTTTCCTGTCCATATAATATTTGCATTGCTACCAAGCAACAACTTTGAAAACTTGATACTCTACCTCTGCTACTCAAAAAGCTGCAAATTTCTTTTCCAGCCTCTTGCTGCTTAGAGGCAGGGTAAAAGCATGCTGAACCAGCCAGTCCATCGCTTCACTCAAAGCATTTCTCCACGTCACAGGGAGAACTGCTTAGCTTACCAGTTGCCCAGTGCCTTTACGCATCTCTTCCCTGTAGGCCGTACCACACGACTCTGAAGTTGAAGCTTGGCACCTAACCCTGCAGAGCTTCAACACAAGGATTCAGCTTGCCACAGTAATTTATCTGTCAGGCTGCTTTACTGCTAAGCAATCTCAGATACTTCCAATCCCAAGGACGATGCGCTGCCAATTTCATAGCATCGCAAGGTTACCGCTCCCTGGCTATGACAATGGCGTCGTCAGAAATAAGAGCTCAAACAGGCTTCCTTGTCACAGGCCTCACCTGCTGAGAAACCAGAGCACTTCGCTTTCTTTCCTCACCATGCCTCAACACGTTCTTCTACACTGCACAGTGGCATGCTTCTCCTAAATGCTTCCCAAATATTATCACACCGTTATTTGTATAAAATAAGGGAAACATAATTTATGTTTTAATCAAAAGGCTTATCTATCACACCACACAAGAAATCGAGGAGCCTTCTACCCCGAGGCACAGGCACATTTTATGTCAGCGTTCATCCTTACAAAGAAGCCTACTGCCACCGAGTGGCTGAGAGGAAAAATAAGTTTACTGGTGAAATGCACTGAGTGCAGAAAGCCTGTAGATCCTAATTTTGATGCAATTCCCAAAAGAATGAATTTGAATGGCAGTTGGCGGTCTGCTTGACTTAAGAAAATCACATAATCAAAAATTAATTTCTAGGCACAACAATCAACAGACATCTTCCTCGATCTCTGAAATCAGAGACAAATGGTGTATTGATACCACACAGCGTGATTGCCTTCAATTTTTGCCTCAGGGTTCTGTATCATAAATTTAAACTATAATGGAAAGGCATATGAATTTAAATATTAATGCTACCCAGAATTTAAGAAGTACGTCATTATTGCTATTATGGTGGCAGACCTGATAGCTTTCTGGCATACTTTTAAATTAACTCTGCACTCAGGAGTTCCAACCGTATTCTCTGTTATACTTGGACTTCAACCAAACACACATGTGCTTTCTCTTCAAACTAAAAATAACAGCATGATACGGTACTGCCTTCTGTACTTTATATATAAACTTTATATTTTAAGATGTCACTTGAAAAAAAGCTCTTGAAGTGTGAATTTTAAAAAAATTATGCCAAAAGAATTTTTTAAATCCTCAGAACAAAGTCCCACATAAAAAGAAAAAAGCAGTTAACTTGTGATTGGCAATCACTTGTCTCACTGCTTATTTCTTCATGAGAGCTCTTAAACTGGGCATAATCTTGTTATGGGACTGTAGTCCACTCCTGGTGATTTGAAGGTACTATGAAAGAAGACACGGTGCAACTTCTTCAGGTGTGATTTGTCATTTTCTTTTAGTGATATAAAAAACCTGAGTATAACAATCGTAACAACCTTCTATATCCATATACATGATATCACATGGTTATGCATTATACCGCAGAAATATTCCAAATTCCTCTGTTCCATTATCATCAAAAATGATTGCTCAGAATACTAAATGCTCTTCTGTTTCATGTGATGCACAGTACTAGAAACACTGATAGAATCACAGAATCATTTGAATTGGAAGAGGCCTTTAAGATCATCAAGCCCAACCATTAACGTAGCACTGCCAAGTTCACCACCAAATCATGTCCCTAAGTGCCACATCTACACGTCTTTTAAATACCTCCAGGGATGATGACCCAACCACTTCCCTGGGCAGCCTGTTCCAATGCCTGACAACTCTCAGTACAGAAATTTTTCCTAATATACAACCTAAACCTCCCCTGCCGCAACTTGAGGCCATTTCCTCTCATCCTATTGCTTGTGACTTGGGAAAAGGCATCGACGCCCACCTTGCTACAACCTCCTTTCAGGTAGTTGTAGAGAGCGATAAGGTCTCCCCTCAGCCTCCTTTTCTCCAGAGTAAACAGCCCCAGTTCCCTCAGCCACTCCTCATAGGACTTGTGCTCCAGGCCCCTCACCAGCTTCGTTGCCCTTCTCTGGACACGCTCCAGCACCTCAAAGTCTTTCCTGTAGTGAGGGGCCCAAAACTGAACACAGTACTCAAGGTGCGGCCTCACCAGTGCCGAGGACAGGGGGACGATCACTTCCCTGCTCCTGCTCGCCACACTGTTTCTGATACAGGCCAGGATGCTGTTGGCCTTCTTGGCCGCCTGGGCACACGGCTGGCTTATATTCAGCCGGCTGTCACCCAGCCCCCCCGGGTCCTTTCCTGCTGGGCAGCTCTCCAGCCACTCTTCCCCAAGCCTGTAGCGTTGCATGGGATTGTTGTGACCCAAGTGCAGGACCGAGCACTGAGCCTTGCGGAACCTCATATAGCTGGTGTCGGTCCATCAATCCAGTCTGTCCAGATCCCTCTGTAGAGCCTTTCTACCCTCAAGCAGATCAACACTCCCATTCAACTTGGTTTTGTGTGCAAACTTACAGAGGGCGCAGTGCTTGATCCCCTTGTCCAGATCATTGATGAAGATATTAAACAGAACAGGCCCCAGTACTGAGCCCTGGAGAACACCACTTGTGACAGGCCGCCAACTGGATTTAACTCCATTAACCACCACTCCTTGGGCCCAGCCATCCATCCAGTTTTTTACCCAGCAAAGAGCACGCTTGTCCAAGCCACAAGCAGCCAGTTTCTCCAGCAGAATGCCATACGAAATGGTGTCAAAGTCTTTAGTAAAGTCTACCTAGACAACATTCACAGCCTTTTCCTCATCCAATAAGTGGGTCACCTTGTCATAGAAAGAGATCAGGTTAGTCAAGAGGACCTGCCTTTCATAAACCCATCCTGACTGGGCCTGATCACCTGGTTGTCCTGTACATGGCGTAGTAGTTTTTACTACTAGCTGATGGTTTCAACTCATGCACAAAGCAAAGAAAAATTATGTCTTCAGATTAATTTTTGCACACCTGAAAGTCCTTCCACTTAGGTCGAAGAAAATAAGTGCCTCTGACATAAGCAATCTTCCTGTACTCTAAGTCAGCAATGGGCAAAAAAAAAGATGCTAAAGATTGCATTTATTTTTTGAATACTGGGAGGTAGTTAAATTCCATATCAAGTTAACTCTATTCATAGATTGCCTGTGCGCTCAGAAAAGAACTCCTGATTTAAGCTCTACAGTCTAACTGAATAATCTTGGCTGCTTTTAGCTGATAATACAGCCCCTAACATGATGTGATACAAATGGAACTAAAGCAAAAGGCTCCAGGAGGAGCTAAAAGCAGCCTGCCATTGGTGTTAAGAAGGTTAGAGAGAAGACAGAACCAGGCTCTTCACAGCAATGCATGGCACAAGGACAAGAGATAAGAGACATACATTGAAACAAGAGGGTCAGACTGGATATAAGAAGAAACTCATTCCTCATAAGGACAGTCAGGAACTGAAACAGTTCCTTGAGGCTCTGCAGTCTCCAGCCTTGGAGGCTTTCAAGACCCAGCTGGATCAAGCCCTGAGCAACCTGGGCTGAACTCACACCTGGCCCTGCTGTGAGCACAAGGACAGACTAGCAACCTCCAAAGGCCCCTTCCAACCTGAAAAATCCTGTGATTCTACAAGAAACTGTATGTATAAGGCTTATAGAGACAAGAGATCTATCTTCCTATTTGGTATTTTAAATTAAGCTAGTAAGAAAGAAAACAACAGGAAAACATCAGAAGCACAAAACATCACAAATGAGATGACAAGGCATTTCCAAAAGCAGTATTAGTAAAATGTTTGATTCAAAGAAGCAAAATAAGTATATCGTTGTTTATCACATGCGATAATTTTCCAGTATGGATAAGGTAATAAAATCAGAGTTCCTTTCACAGACAACTCTTGTATTAAATACGTGTTCAAGCAGAGGTTACTATCTGTAGAAGCCCAGAGACTTTCTTGAAAATTATTAGGGCAAGTTAGATGGGATTTCTTACCAAATAAAAGTTGGCCTCTCAATGATCTCCAAGAAAGATTTTGCAATCTTCTAGATATCAAATATTCATCCTATTCTTTCACTTACTATCACCAGACTCTTTAATGTTACACCTTTTCTTTTTTTCTTTTTTCTTTTTTTTTTTTTTTTTTACCATCAGCTCCATTGTGTGTTTAGAATTCAGAGAAGACCTTCCTTACCTACTTCTGTGTAAAGCCTGTGAAATCTTGACTTCTAGTAAGGGGGCCGTTGAACCTTCCTCGTTCCCAGCTCATGGCTGGGGGTCAACACACAGCAATAATAAATGCAAATGGAAAGTAAATATTTCCCTGAGGACACTGTACAGGAGGAGAGGTTTGTTCACACACCATTCAAACGAGTGACCAAAGCATCTTCTCCATTCTGTGGTTGTCTGATGTACAGAATATTTTTCTATGACTGTGAAAAAAGTCTCCTTTCCACAGTTAGACTTCCAAATTTGAGTTATGAAAATACCTTATGACACCAAAGTTTCTTGTTAGAGTACTGCTGAAGAAAAATTTCAAACCCATTTGCATCTGCTGATACAATACCATAGGATTATGTTTTATGCTGACAGATAAGGGAGTCATTACTACTACTAAATTTTAAAAATAAAAGTTAGCAAAAAAAATAAAGATGATAGGTTTTTGTAATTAATTTTGAAGCTTTTCAGTCTCTGGACAGTAAATTCTAATGAACAGCAAAACTCTCTACGTGAAATCCAAGTAACTTGTGGTCTGCCCACAGGTATATTTAGAGCTTACATTTCAAGAAGTCCACAATGTATTAGGTGCTCTGCAAATTTATCCAAAGGCAATGTAGTGGCACTAGGTGACTTGCTCATTTCTTACAAAACAACTCATTGAATCAGCTGCTTGGCAAAGACAAGTCATGAATTTACATGCAGTGTACCACAGACCGTCCTACCATCCCACAGGCTGGCAAATTAATCAAACACTGTCCCAAGAACATTTTCAACTATTCTTTATCCACAGATAGGAGTCATGAAACTCCTTTAAACAGAAGTGGATTTCAGAACACAGATGTTACACTCCACCACCTTAAAATGCAAGGCTGACCAAATTTCAGGAAGTGTTTTTGGAGTGAAACTACTCATTGACTAACAGGAGCCAGGAACAAGACTACGTAACAGCACTTTTGAATGTATTCACTTATTAATGAAATGACTGCCCCAACAGTGCAGCCTCCAATGAAAAATACTTCTACAGTTAAGGAGTAAGTGGGCAGCAGAAACATGTGACTAAGAGCTCAGCACAAGTGTCACTATTTCAAAGTGCTTGTTCCAAAGCAGGTCTGTAACTGAGCATCTTATCATTGCCCCTCCTAGATGTTTTAGATGGGCTCTCTACTTACTCTTTCAGGGAAGTCTGTTGCCTTGCTGCAGACAGGCCCACATCAAATGGGAGCTCTGTTTAAGAGTTTTACTGTGCAAGTCAAAGTACTCTTCTCACTCTTTAGAATTAAAACAGCTTAGTGAAAAGGATTTTTTGGTGAAAGACACTGACAAACGCTTTCATTAAACTCCCAGAAGCTAAAACTATCATGAAATTCAGTGAAATATACTTTCTTTTAAAACCAACAAAATTCAGACTCTTCCTATTCCCGTTTCACTTTAGCTGGATATTCAGCCCTTATTTCCCCAAATTCCTGACAGTCTGATACAACCATAACTATACACTTTTCTTTCCTCACTATCACTGTGACATTTTCCATGCTGGGTTTTTTGGTTTTGTTTGGAGTTTGGTTTAGGGGTTTTTTTGGTTTTGGGTTTTGGTTTTTTTTTTCATTTTAGATGTTCTTTATAAGCAGTACAAACACAAGTTCCTGATTTTCAAAAGTGAAATCGTAGGCATACTAGTCAAGTCCTGCATAAACGCAAAACAATTCTACATCATTAGGAACCAGATCTTTTGCCTTTTTTGAAGTGTCCAACGTTGTTACAAAGAGTACACAGCTGCCTTACAATTGCCACAACAAGCATAATTTAACTATACGGAATCATCTGAAAAAGTTCCAGTTCTGACTCAGCTGGTTTGAATACCATCCAATCCTAGTATCAACATCAACACTCTCAACCAAAGCAAAGCTTCGCAAGCATCAATGTTTTGCACTTCTTTCATTTTTCATCTCAGGATCCAGATAATTCAGGATACATGCTACCATAACAAGGAGACAGAAATACTGTTTTTCTCAAACTCCCAGGGGCTTTTACTTACATAGCACAGTAAAAAAAGAAATCCAAGGTCTCCATTACTGTGCCACAGCCAGTTCTCCCCATGAATACTGTTCTATCAAAATTGGCCTCTCACCAAGTTTTGATTTGAGACAAACTTCCAAGTACTGTACTACTAGTTCTGTAGCATTAACCTTCAGACCAAGATATATTCCCCAATGAAGATACAGCATTAGTATAAAAAGTTATACCTTCATCAGTGGTCATTGCAGATATAAAAATAAGGACTACCTTGATGCCCAGCAGATGTTTTGGGGCTGGGGGAACAAATGACCCACATACAGTACTACATCAGCACATCATTAAAGTGAAGTTCTGATCTGAAATTAATCACATTCTCATAAGGTGGCACATTGACTAATAAGAAAAAGTACTTGCTGGAGGCTGCAATTTTTTCCTGTTAGTAATGCTTCTGCTCATCCCAATTATTCTCATGAGCACCACAGCACAGTATTTAATCAAGGGTAGAAAGAGAAAGGGAATAGAAAATGAAGTGGTAAATGGGGGGAATGGAATGGGACACCCTTAGCAGACCTATCTCCTGTGTTAAAATGCGGATATTTTTCTTCTAAACTGCAGATAATACATTCAGTGAATACTAATACATTCTTTCAACTATCTAAAATGCAAGCTGCTTGATAAATTTATTGCTGCAGGACTTTCATTCAATTCTATAAAATAAAGAGAATAAACTTACACAGCAATATTTTGTGTAGCAGGGGGAGGGAGAGTTTAAAACAGTACTTTGTTCCTTGAAAGATTTGGCCAATGTTTTTTGGGAAGAGAAAATGCAATTTCAACTTCTGAACACAAGGCCAGTTATCACCCTTTCCCCTCATTAAGAAAACTATAAAAGCATTTTATCATACTCAGGCTCAGTTTCAGATTGCTTAAACTCTGTCAAAGTCACTCTACCTAGCTATTGCTGGTTGGCTCAAGGCTCTGCAGTAGCCAAGAGAATGCACCAAAGGCATGAAGTTAGTGAAATTCAAGATGACTGATCCTGCCAGTACCACCTGAAACATCTGAAGCCTCAAAATGGAAAATTTTGCTCCTGGAAAAAGAAAGTGGGATTACATCAGTCTGGTGGACAAAACTGGCATAGTTTTCCACCAGTTTGCTGGTGTGCTAGCATGCCTTGGTATGTGTAACTGAAGGAAGCTTGTAAAATGTCACTGTAGAAAAGTTTATAAAAATACACTGGTTGCTAAAGTTAAAAAAAAAAAAAAAACCTCTAAGGCATTTCTAATTTAGTTTTTCTGAGCAACTGTGATGCAAAGACATGCACTATGACAGCTGTTATTTCTGGACATTTGAACTCACGACAAATTCATGTAATTAAACATATATATATGCACACACGAACTAATATAAAACTCAACTTCACACACAAGTATGAATTCCAGAATCTCTCTCAGACAGAAGATAGGGGCCCAATGACTTAAGAGCAATGACTGCTACCAAATAGAAAAAATACTTTCAGTTAACAGTGACCTAATAGTGATTTCAATGAGTACTTCAGGTTCTTGCTGATTCTCTGGTGTTGGGCTCTTCTAATAACAGGTTTTTCTTCCTCCTCCACTCCTGTGACACTTGCAGAGAATAAATGAATTGTCTGTTGAAAATCCTGCCTGTTCTGATTGTGCGCCTTTTAAACATCAACCTTACCTGCTAGCAAGTCACGCTGAAGCTTCACAACTGCCCACAGAGTACACAGCACATAACTCAGAATTGTGGAAAGTTGTAGAAAGACTAAAGCAGGAAAAAAGCAGTTACTGAGTCAAATCTGCAACCCCAAGGCAGTAGGAAAAACATGTATATAATTTCTGTCCACTGCTTACGTGATTTGTTCTTAGAGATGCGATAGAGATTCCACAATACTCTAGTGGTACTACCTGTGGTTTTTACCACCCTTGCCATCAGAAAGCATTTCTTAATATACATCCTGGACCCTCCTTAATGCAAATTAAGACAAATCCTTCTTGTCCTAACCATTTTCAATACAGAGAATAGATTATTTCCTCCATCATTTCATCAGACTTTAATGTATTTGAAAGTAATTATTACTTCCTCCTCAACTTTCTCTTCTTAGGCTATTTGACCTCAAATAATTCAGATATTGCCCAGAGTTTTCTTTGATCATTCCTACTGCTTCTCCTTCCCCCATGCTTCACAAATGTTTGAGATATGGGCACCTAAACGGAACACAGTACTCTATTAAAAACAGTTCATGTTTCTGCATCCCAGAATTACAGAGTATCTCTCCCAAATAGAAAGAGTTTTCCAGTAACAGCTGTTCAGACTTATGCAACTTTCAAGACCACATTAAAGTACCACTGTACAGTGTATTTTACAAATCAGGATATGGATATTAAGACTAAGATATATCCAAAAAAATGTTTTCAGTTCGGCAGCTTCTGGACTTACAACGTTCTATGCTGAATTGGTGTTATGTAGCACCACGAACTGAAGTATCACCCCCTTAAACTGCTGAGTAAACAGGCACAGTTTTCAACACAACTTTTATCACCAGTGCTTCGCAATACCAGTGTGTTGTGGTTTCAGCCCAGCCGGTAACCACACAGCCGCTCGCTAACTCCTCCCGCCCCTCTCCGGTGGGATGGGGAGGATAATCAGAAAGGGGAAAAGAAAAAAAAACAAACAAACAAAACAAACAAACAAACAACAACAACAAAAAAACAGAACCTCGTGGATTGGGATGAGAACAGTTTACTGGGACAACACAAGGAGAGAATTTACAACAGCAATGGTACTAATAAAAGAATATACAAAATGAGTGATGCACAGTACAACTGCTCCCCACCCGGAACCCAACACTCTGCCACTTCCCCCACCGAAAGCCGAGAGCTCCCCCCAGCCCGATCCCCATTTATATACTGGGGATGATGTCACATGGTATGGAATAGCTCCTTGGCTAGCTCAGGTCAGCTGTCCTGGCTGCGGCCTCTCCCAGGTTCCTGTGAAAATTAACTCTGTACCAACTGAACCCAGGACACAGCGCTACACTGCCTCAAAGAAACTGAAAACTATCTTCATTCAGTGAAAAACATCCATGATATCTTTATTCTCTCCATGAGCATACTAATGCATTAAAGTTATTCCTGTGTTCTCAGCGGAACAAAAATTAAAAAAAAATAAAATAAAAAGAGGCAAGAAACCACACAGAAAAAAAATCAACAAAATCAAGAACATTCAAAGGAAACCCATCAAGAAACAAAAAGGCACCAAACAAACTGTATGTGCTAGAGCACACAAGCTAAAGAATGGACGTATTAAGACATGAGGGATGATAAAGACAAGCTCAGGATGCATAAGGGAAAAGCCAGGGAAAGGTGGCCAATTATTTGGCTTCTGCTGAGTATTCCTGGGCGGCCACCTATTAACCTGTATCACGACTATAACACCAGTGACACAAGAAAAAAACAAGTTTTAACTATTTCCGTTTCAGGTCAGCTTAGTCGGTAACAAAGCACCACGAAGCCGCTCACTCACCCCCCACCCCCTCGCCTGGCCACGTTGGGATGAGGAGAAAATACAAAGGCAGGCTCGTGGGTCGAGACAAGGACTGGGAGGGATCACTCCCCACTTATGGTCACGGGCAAAAGACAGGCTCAACTTGGGGAAGAAACAAAATCAATTTAATTTACTACAAATCAAAACAGAAACAAAACACAAGGGTATTAGGAAGGGAAACCAAACATAAGAACAACCTCCCCCCACCCCTCCCGCCTTCCCGGCTCAGTTCACTACCGATGCTGTCTACCTCCTCCCCCCGGCGGCGCAGGGGAATCGGGGATGGGGGTTGAGTCAGCTCGCCGCACATCGTCATTGCCGCTTCTCTCCTCAGGGGGGAAGATTCCTCTCTCGTTCCCTGCTCCAACGTGGTTCCTTTCCGCGGGCTGCAGTTCCTCACAAACTTCCCTGGCGCGGGTCCTTTCCGCGGGCTTCAGTTCTTCACAAACTTCCCTGGCGCGGGTCCTTTCCGCGGGCTTCAGTTCCTCACAAACTTCCCTGGCGCGGGTCTTTTCCGCGGGCTGCTCTCCCGTCTCACACTGCTTCAGCGCGGTTTTTACCATGGGGTTACGGCCACCTTCGGGAGCTTCCGCTCCACCGTTCACCCCCCTGGGCTGCAGGGCCATCAGCCTCCTCAGGCTCCTCCTCCTCCCCCTCCACTTCCATGATTCCAGTGTCGGCAGCGATGTTCCTCTCAGGTTTCCCCCCCCCACTACCGGTTCCCCTTCTTAAATATGTTTCCCAGAGGCGCTACCACCGTCACTCCCCGCCTAGAGGCGGGTCCGACATTTGGGCGCGCGGGTCCGACATTTTGGGGCAGCGAATTCTTCCAGCAACTTCTTAAAGGGGCCGCCTCTGCAGCCCCCCTCCCCTGCCACCAAGGAAAACCGCGCCACACAAACCCATAACATTTGCCCATGTCTTTCATAGTCAGTGACAGTTCCTCCTAATCTCATCTTCACTTTAGCATAACATTATACCAAACTTATTGTTACTAATGAAAGTAAATTACTAGTTAAAAACTAAACATACATATTTCAATACAAAAGAAGACTATAGATGGGGTGTGGGAGGATGTACCAGCAGAAGAGCTAACTTCCACCCCTCTCTTCCCCTGCTGCTATAAGCACAGGATTGGGCCTGGCTTTTCATATTTAGACAGGCTCTTCACCTGAATATAAGCACAGGACATACAACCTCCAAGGGCCCACACTGCCCACCAGCAGTGTGGTTTTTTTCTGCTAGACCAAGTTTAATATAACTGAAAAAGTATGTTCTAAAAAACACTATTTCATGATTTGTGCCTGAAGCATCAATATTTTTGTAGCATTTTATTTACCTGCGACAGGTTATACGGAGCTCAGCATCAATATCTCTTAATCTATAAAGGCGTATTTTATTATTATACTGGTGAGTGAAAAACTAGCTACCTCACAGTGTAATATACTCTCAAGTGCTGCAAATCCAAATGCAGGTTTCTCATCTGCAGTTCTACAGTCTGTGCCTATCTGTAAGATTAGAGCGGAGCCCAGCCAGAGAAGATTGCTCCCCTGCTGATACAGAGTTTCGTTAACTTGATCAAGGATTGTATTAAAGCATTAAGTAAAACCTTAAATCACTGCCTGTTGCAGCTCTTGCACAGACACTCACACACCTAAAATTCATTATTATGGGCAACCATATTGATAAAAAAACAACATACGAACACACAACAACAAGAAAAACCATACAAAACTGCCAGTTATAATGGGTCCTGCACTTCTCAGTGAATACACAGAATTAACAGCAAATTATTCTCCATCCTCGATGGAGAAATTCAAGGGTTTTTTCTTTTTTTACTCTTTTTTTAACAATCTCGTCACTTTCTTTTTACAAAAAAATACATAAAAGGCAAGAAAACTAACCCCTGCAGATCTACACACTGCAGTGAGAAATTTAAGTGTTCCATTCTGCATATCCGTCCTTTTAGTACGACTTGGATACCATTATTTCATGTCCATAGGTAAAATTCTCTGAAGATAAACAAATGAAATTTAGTACTGTGCAGGGAAAAAGCAAAAACTCAAAACATGTACTTGCCGCTAAAGTACTGCTTGCAATGCTATCACTACTGATCTCAATTCAAGCCGGAAAAAAAGTTTGATCCAGCAACCTGGAGAAAATCACTATTCCACTTTGAGCATACAAAATCAGTTAAGACTAAACCCAGCATTTTTCACACAGGCTACTAAACAGTCCGAAGCAGGGGGGTGGGGGTGGGTTGGTTTTTAGTTATATTAATAAAACCATAGAATTTTGGTCCCCTGCCATGGATAGCTGCTTCCCTACTCGTATTTGATATGTAGCCAAAATAACTCTCTAAGGTTTCCAGAAAAGCAAAACTCATTTGAAAAAATGCAAAATTTCATATTATAATACTTTAACCAACTTCAGTTGAATGTTCCCAGTGATTCCACTGAACATCATGGTCCCTGATGTCCCAGCAAGCTGCACTGTCAAACAACATCTGAAGTACAAAATGTAACAGGCTTCAGATGTCTCTTTCAAATAGCTTCTCTGGAGGTACTGTTCAGGAAAGGCCTTGTTTTTCTTATCAAAACAGAATATTCATTCTCATGCTGAGGTTTTTTACATCCAAATTATTGTATATTCTAAGGTGACTATCATGTGCTTCAATATAGCATCTGCAGGATTAATGGTAAATATTAATATTATATTTACACAGAGAACAAGAAATGCAAAACCTGATAGATAATTCTAAAACCCAAAAAACTGGTCTGCTCACAAATTGTACCACTGACACTAGCGTGAAAGCCTCTAATTGCCAAAGAAATAGATTATTAGTTAATCTTCCTAATACTTTGCTAAATTTCTCTTACAGGTCTGCTTTATCAAATTTATTCTGTGTACATGTAATTTCTGTTCCAGATAAATAGCTTAGGTTAATCGTAACAGTTCAGCCATGCCTGCAGGCTAACTGGAGTTGAAGTTTTCATTTTCAACCTAAGATTGGATGCGCTTGGCCAGTCAATGCACCACAGACCTCATTTTTTTCCTCTAGTAATATAAATGCAATAAAGCCAGTCAAGTTAATGGAGGTTTGCGCTATGGTAAAAACTAGGAGAACAGGGTTGGCTGGGTAGGTGGCTGGTTGTGTTTTAAATGCGCAGGAAGGAAACACAAAGACATTTTTCTTCCCAGATTAAGGAAGTCTAAGATTTTCCTTAAACAAATCACATAAGTATCTCCTTCACCCATGAGAATATTAATACTTGAAATAAATGTTTTAATGAAATAAAAAGAAGATTTCTGTTTATTGCCTGTAAGGCTAACAGGAAAAAATTGACTTTTCTCTTGACCGATGCCACTGGGCTGAAACGTCAACAGCCTCATAAAACAAATTGACACCTATAAAACAGCTATGACATTTTTAATGAATGGAAAATAAATTCTGAACAATGTAATAGCAACTTTAGTTGTTGAATCAATGTTTTGAAGTATATTTCCAGTCTCAAAACCACCAGAAATCTGTAGAGCTGTATCAATAATAAACCAAAGAATATAACATGAAGTAGCTACCTCAGAATTACAAGCATAAATCTTTGTCTTTCCTTTGTCATGCCTGTATACACAGCTGCTTCTGATTCTATTCATTACAGCAAAATCCAGAATTCGTACAGGCCTTTAGCTCTTGCATACATTCAGACACTAAACTGAAAAGGACAGATTAAGAGATAGCAAAATGCTCCAGTAAGGTATCTTTTATCATCTTATGCTTCTAGGGAGATAATCCCTCATTACATCAGTATCTTCACAGCCAGGAAGATGACTGTATTTTTTTTTTTTTCAGATGGGGAAAAAAAAGGCGGCATTTAAGCAATTTAGCACAAGCCATGCAGCAAGNTCCTCATCTTTTCACAAACTACACTCCCAGGCATAGCAAATCCAAGTCCTTCTCCAAGAAACGTGAACTCAAAAAAACTGTCCAGGTCTTATTACTATCCCTTCACCTGGTATCTCAGAAAAACAACAAAGACACCCATGCTATATTACACCATATGTACATAGAGCATAACTTACATTACTATGAACTACTTGTTTTCTATTATGGCAAAAAAACGCTGCACTATCCAAAGATCCAGATGAAATTATCACAAATATTTCAAAATTTGTACAGCATTCCAAGCATGCCATAAGCTTTGTACAGATATAAAGGCAATGCTGTGACTATAAAGAATCTGCAAGTTAAACAGATCAGATAAATGGGCCTCTCCATCAGTCCTAGACATAGAAAACAAATGGAAAAGAAACATCAGCATGACTGACAATGTTCCATTAATGACCACAATGGAGAGTTCCAAGTAAGAAAACTGTGAATAAGGAGAATTCAAGGGCACAGTGATTACAGGATTTTCCAAAGAGGAATGGAATAATTTAATAACCAGGCTATAACTTTATTCTTACAATGTTAAGATTCCTATTTATAAGGATTTGTATTTGTGTTAAGGAGCCAAATGTCTGCATTATGTTCTCAGTGAACTGTAACTGTATGTAATGCTATGAGTATTACCGGGGTAGCCAACTATGCAGAATGACCATCAATGTACTTTTTCTTTTAACACCTTTATTTGTAATTACAATGCACTGTTGATTCTTCTTCCCTTCTTCTCACACAGGGCTTATACCTTTGCAAGAAAGGACAGATGGGAGGAGCCTTTATTTCCCAAAGGTGCTATTTATGAGTTGTTAACTTCCAAAGACCTACAATCAATTCTCTTTCTTGAGAATGTAACGGGTGAAATGTGGTGTATGGAGCCTAAACCAGATTTCACCCTGGAATCAGTAAGCAGGAGCATTGAAGTGCATTATACAGTGCTATATACTACGCATGTATTTAGAAATAAAGGCAGCAGTAAACCAAATTACCCTAATACATAGATCAACAGAGGGAAGCAGGTAAGGAAAGAGTAATATTTGCTCTCTAAATATTAAGCTGTGACTTCCATATTCTTTCTTTTTACCTCCACCTGTAATTTCAGCTCACTGGCTAAATTAAAATAAAATTTGTTCTGCCTCAAAGAGATATTTTAATACCTACTTGCAATCCCACTAATCTCCTTCCTATTCCTGTTGCATCCTTTTTCAACCCTCTGTGAGGGACTAATGACACAGCAAGCATTTTTCATATTAGATTCTTTTTCGAGCAGTAGGAGCATTTACCAAAACAAGTTCTTGCCAGTCTTTTTGCAAAAATGAGAAAAGAAAATTCTTGTGCTACAACAAGCATTTTTCAGAGCAATGCTACTTTTTGCTTTTCCTGAACCTTTATTCCTAGAGAGTATGTTAAGAAAAAAGGGGCTTGAAGTACTGTTTGGAATGCTTTTTTTTTTTTTTGCTCTCTCAGGCAAAAAAGGAATCTACTTTCTTAGTGACTGACATTTCTAAGTTGATGACATTAAAGGTTTATTTACACACCACAAAAATCTAGTGTGCTCTTTCACTCATTTCTTAGGTTTGCAATTCCAGGATTGTACAATAAGAGAGAACAGTATCAATTTAATTCATGTAAGAATTGGGAAGAATATAGCCTCATTAAAAAGAAGCTTTTGACTAAATTTACACTATTTCTTTTCTGGACTTGAAATAAAAAGGCATACTAAGAAAGATGATTAAATGGAGCATAAAGTAAGCAATCTAAACTGCAGGTGTTTTCCAGTATTTGACAATGCAACTTATATTTGAATGTCATGAAGAATAATGGTATGATCCAACCTTTTACAACCTGTCTTTCCTCATGCAAAATTTCAGTTGATTTTATTGGGAGTTCCCCAATATAATATTTCTGTTCTAATAAAAAATACAATCTTAAAACAAAATGTCATATGCTGTGTATACTATGATGCTCTAAGAAATAAAAAGGGTGGGTATATTTTTTCCAAGGTTACAGAACATTATTTCAGATAACATCAACAAATAAACCTCCTTGACACGCAGTCTCAAGTACTATTAAAAAATGCTAACCAATCTATGAATTTCAGAGCAACAGTTGTAGAAGTCAGTCCTAGTTTTTTGTGCAAGTCTGCAGTGAAATATTTATGTATATGATAGATAACAGACTTCAGCTTCTTCAGATTGACTGAGATGGGTGAGGCTGGGATGAACAGTATGTAAGCGTGCAGTAACTGTACACTTTTTAGATTGCTATATTCAAACGCAGTGTCATGTATATCCTGGTTTCAGCTGGGATAGAGTTAATTTTCTTTCTAGTAGCTGGTATAGTGCTATGTTTTGGGTTCAGTATGAGAAGAATGTTGATAACACACTGCTGTTTTCAGTTGTTGCTAAGTGGTATTTAGTCTAAAGTCAAGGATTTTTCACCTTCTGATGCCCAACCAGCAAGAAGGCTGGAGGGGCACAAGATTTGGGAGGGGACACAGCCAGGACAGCTGACCTAAACTGGCCAAAGGGGTATTCCATACCATGTGACATCATGTCTAGTATATAAACGGGGGGGAGTTGGACCGGGGGGGGCAGATCACTGCTTGGGGACTGTCTGAGCATGGGCCAGTGGGTGGCGAGCAATTGCATTGTGCATCACTTGTCTTTCTTGGGTTATATTTCACTCTTTTTGTTATCTTCCTTTTCATTACAATTACTATTATTATATTTTAATTTTTATTTCAATTATTAAACTGATCTTATATCAACCCACGAGTTTAACTTGTTTTCAATTCTCCTCCCCCTCCCAGCAGGGCAGGGGGGAGGAGTGAGTGAAAAGCTGAGTCGTGCTTAGTTGCTGGCTGGGGTTAAACCACAAAAGCATATGAATATGGCCTCCTGACTTCAACGACCATGGACTAAAGGGAGAAGAACTGTCCTGAAAAAACCTGCTGTAATTTTGTGATTTGTTTCATGATTTATAGTATTTGTGCTGGTAGTTAACCAAAATACTGTTTCTACCATGTCTACTAATGATGAATAACACCCTAGTGCTGGACACTGGAATTTCTGGATGACATCTACTTTATTATAGAAGTTGTCTTCCATCTCCTCTCCCTGAGTCCATCCTTTTATCAAAACACTTCTAAGAACAGCAAATCAAATAAATGAAAACCTGAAATTAATTAGTCTCACTGGCTTGCTGCAACTGTTTGGGATGCCCTCCGATACCCTTCTAGCCAGGTTTTTTGGATCATTTTTTGAAAACATTTAGCAACAAAGCTAAGAATACTATAGGATGCAAAATCTGCTGGCAAAAAAATACTCCAATCATTTCCAAAGAAAACAGATATCCAAAGCAGGGCAGCATAAAAAAATGCTGGCTCACATCTATTACACATGCCAGCACTAGTCAGTATGTGTAGGAAAAAGACCTCTGTAAAATGTGACAGAGATTTATTTAGCTGTATTAAACCTGCCCCTATTTAATAAAACGGGAACTATGCTATACAGAATCTCAAACTGAGCCTCAAACAGTATCAACTGGCTCAGATCAGATGAAGTTAAAAACCTGTCTCATTTACACAACAAGTACCAAAACACCCTGCAGATACTTAAGAGTCTAGCTAATCCAACAGTAGAGAGAGGCAAGGGGACAAACACTATCAGTTGAAACAGGTAGCCACATGGTACACTCAAAAATTGGGCTGGATCCACATAGCACATGATTTGCCATCACAGAAAACTAATTAACAAAACTGGGTTGAATGCTTTAATAGTGAGCCAGACTCTCAAAGATGAACCAGCCCAGTGAAGCTAAGCTGTTGAGGTCCTCTCAACAGTCAGCAAGGCAGAACAGTGAGAAAACTTACACATGGTTTTGAAGGGAGGTTGAAATTAGCCACTGTTAATTATCTCCTGGAGGAGCCCTTTTCTCCACTGACTACAATATACAGCAGGGAAACTGACCATAATTTAAAATTAAGTTTTACAAATAGGTCCTTACAGATATGTGCTACACAAGGTCACAGAGGACAAATGTCCAGTGTTAGAAGATGAGAAGACTGGAATCTATATGCAGTAGAAATAAGACAATATATAAGTAATTTATTTATGACACTAGAGTTAATACAAAGCATTCCTAAGAGTTAGCTAAAGTTTCTCTTCCTTTAGCTCTAGGCTCAAAGACTTGCTCAGTAAAAAAATCAGAGATGCAATCTTCAGTATATAAATGAGAAAAGTTGGGAAGTATGCAAATTATAATCAACTCTGCTTGCTAGTTGTAAGATGGCCCTGAAGGAATGAAGCTGTTCATGCCAAACCCTTGGTTAAGGCCAGATTCACCAAGCCTTTAGAAAAGACAAGGGAAAAGCAGCCAGGGAAATACTTTACTGTCTAAAGCCCTACAAGAAGTTAAAAGCATGAACAGTCCTTTAGCATGGAAGAACCACCAGGATTTGTGATCTTATATGTTAGAGAAGGAAAATACGTGGGGCTGATGCAGACCTTAAATGGGCTTGTGCATTCACACAGGCTTTTTGTTATCTTAAAAGGGGGACCTTTCTGGATTCACAGAGAGGGAACTAAACCAATTTGCCCCCAGGGCAAACCAAAGCAAGTGCCAGATTACTGCAGCTACCAAAGAGGAACAGCTCTGTTCATCCTCTTCACAAGCCTTCTTTTTTAAGGGAAGGGAAAGAATAGCAGCCAAGCACAATAAGAAATGAAGTAGATAATGTCTTTGCTCTCTAAAGAGGTAATCAGAAACAGCACAATAAAACCAAATAGCCCACAGGTTCTCAACAACATCTGGTGCAGAAAGCTTCATCTCCAGGAGCCATAAAAGGTTTATCTTGCCATCCTTTTACATAGCAATATGATATAAGCTTTCTGTCTTTGTAGTCTTTTCTTAGCATTTATTCCTGTGGATATCCACCTATTTTTTTCTACTGTTGCTAAATAAAAGGAATGCTTTTAAAACACGGTCCTGGAGACTTCGCATCCATAACCAGGATATAAGGCTGAAGACTGGGTTTCGATTCTTAATCATGAGTGATGTGCCTGTGATTAGCAGAGAAACTTGCAATCAACCCAGCTAGATTGCGTACCTGCTCAATTGTTCTCTGCTGTCCACATCTCTTAGGAGAAAGGAACCTGTCAGACAGGACCTGCGAGACGGCAGCAGTATCTGCAGCTATCACACTAAGATACACAAAGCACCGTTAATTATAACGCAATCAAAGCGCAGGTCCCTGAGCTCATCACTTGCACTACGTACAAACGAGATTTTCTGTTACCATGAACACCTTCTATTAGCTTACGTCCCCTCCTGCAGCCCCTCATGTGCAAATGTTATAAGAGCACTTTATAGGTTGGCACTTCGAGTTAACAAGTGTAGAGAAAATAACATGACAAGCGTGTGGAAATGACACAAGTATTCCCCCTGTGAGCTTAGCCCCTTAATAAAGCTTGGCAGCTTTCACCTAAAATGTAAATGATGAAAACTGCCGAATTAAGAAAGGCACCATCTCTTTTTTTTTAATCAACAATGTAAATATGAAGTAATAGGAGTTTGTAGTGAATAGCTGCAGTGGGAGATGAGCAATAGCATCACCTTTGTAAAAAGACGCTGTATAAAAAAGTTGATTAACCAGGTATATTTTTAATTTTTCTGATGTACTTACTGCTTTTCAAGACTGTTACATGTGTGAAAAACAGATAGCTTACTTTCTGCTTGTGTCAGCTCAAGACATGTGAAAACAGGGAGATGAGAAACAGAGACCTGCTGAAAAACTGCATTAGCAGAATTTTTGCAACCATGATTGACTAAATACCTAGGAAAGGCAAGGTTTATTAGGAGGAATAATATCTTTCGCTAGGCCAATTTTATAGCTAGAAAAACCAGACATGTTCCCTGGACACAAACACTTCTTCCAGGATAATTACTTATTACCTAAGCAACAGGCCCTGAAAAGGATTTATGTGCCAAAAGCTTGTTATTTTTTCTTCTATTTCAATCAGACTAATAAAATATATTACTTGTACTGCTCGCATCTTTCTGCACCATGGTGCAGCACATCTTTTGACAAGAACAAATATCGCTTCACAATGTCTGTGGAATTCAATCCAAGTGGATGATAGATGAATTAACGGATGAAAAATATTCTCTTAAAGGCTGACAGACAAGCGGTTATGATCAGCAGCCCTTCCAGAAAATACACATGTAGCCCTCGGACAAATAAAAACCATTAAGAACAACAGAACAGCTGCAACGAAGAAAATCCAAGGTCAATTATTTCCCATAACACACCGGAATAATTTCATATGTCATCCCACTGAGCTACAACAGGACTCCTGCTTCAGTGAATACAACTGATAACATGAACTGTGTGTTGCTGCCTGCACTTTATTTTCTTTAATGCATAAATAGTTGCATTGGCTTTACAGGGAAGAGCACAGTGGAAAATTGCCAGCTATGCACAAATTTAGAAAAAGCTACTCTCTTCACTGTGCAAAATGCTTTATGGGGGACTAGATATTCATATCATTTGCATAAGTAACATCTAGGTGAAGTCATCATACTTTGCAGCAAAGAATTCAGCTTCTTGGGAAGTGCAGTGTATTTTACCCTGCAGAATTAAGGTATTCACTACTATTATAGCTATCAACTATACACACACGAGTAAGACAGGAATAAGATGGTGACTTTTGCCTTTCTGTACCAGTTATTTTCACAAATGCTTGACGGGGTATTATTTATTATTTTGTTAGAATCAGACTTTTTTTTTTTTAAACTTTTGCTTAACCCACCCTCCCCCCAAAAAACTTTATGAAGCCAAGTAAAAAAAAAAAACATAAAACCAATAAAAAGACTCAAAATGTTCTGCAAAGTACGGTATGTAAAGACCTCAATCCGTTCAACCAAAAAGAAGAAAAGACCAAGAAGGTAGCTTTGTTTACCATTTACAAGCAGCTTTAATGGACAGAAAAATGCCAGACACTGAAAGATGCCTTTAATTCCAAGTACAGAAGACAAACTGAAGCCTAATGATTGGAAGTAAAAACACAGTTACTGCTAATTTAGGAATTAGGCACATTTTTTTCAAATAGTCTTTGGGTTTAGTGTTTTGGTTTGTTGGGGTTTTTGTGGAAGAAAAAAAAGAAAAAAACAAAAACCTCACACCACTGGAATAATCTAGCAAGTGAAAGTGCAACTGTTCCATCTCTTCATATTTTTTATATCCTTCCTCCAATAGAACTCATTATCCTTGAGCCAGACGTAACTGGTAGGCTTTTATGACATGTCCTATACAAAAGGTCTAGCCAGAGGATCCAATGGTCCTTTCCAGCTCTAGAAATCTTATCAGTATTTCTTTTCTGTTGAAACCTGTGGCTACATATGTACAAGGAAGTTCTTTGATATTACCTCTTGTATAGACACAAGCAAATGTTCTGTTCTCTACTCTGTGACCCCACCATCTATGAAGTTTTGTCATACCACACACTGATACTTACCTTCTGCTTGGACACAGCACCACCTCTTTTACCTTAGTAAACACAGGTACAGGAAAGAACAAAATAGTCTGGTTTTGGTCTAGAAATACTGTCAATAAAAATAATTTCCAACAGTTTGTATAAGAAAAAATGCTAAAAATAGAAGGGATCTCACGCAATAACACAAATTATTTTTTCTATTCATAGATGTATATCCTTTTAATTTTTACTCAGGAATATTGTTACGTACATAGTCCTATTCAAGTTCATCTTTATTGTGAAGCCACCCATAAAAGTCAAAACTTTTATGATTTCAAACACTATGTAACATAGGTAAGACTGAACTTCAAAGTATGACCGTTCCCTACAAATACCTATTAGTGTGTGGCTTTTGTAACACTAGTGTGCAAACCTTGTATGTAGCAACAGCGCACCAAAATGGAACTCTGATCTGAAATGAAATCCTGTTTCATGTTAGGACCCGCTAATCCTTTCTGCTCAGCTTGAATATGCAAATAACTTGCAGTACATCTATACAAAAATGTTGCCTGAAGCTGCATCTTTCTACCTTTGAAATATGTAGAATGAATAAAACTGGAAGTTTCCTTTGTTATTTGCCAAACAATTCCAAGCTTGAACAAAGCCCTCAACAATCTGCAGCGTTTGTTCTATTTTTGGTAAACAAATACTGTTTGCCACCACAACACAGAAACAGAATAACGAGTGATGAGTTTGTTCACCAACTATTAAAACATGCAATAATGATTAAAGCATCTGATCATGAAAAAGTTTTACTTACCCATAGGAACATTGGCTTTTCTTTCCTCGCAACAACAACAACCAGGCTTATGAACAATTTAGTTTTGGCAGCTTCATGTATTAGCTCCAAAAAGGAGAGCTCCATTAAACAAACTGAAATGTGCATTACAGGGACAACAGAGGATCCTAAAATCTTTTGTCAGACACCCTGCCGCATGGAATTTTTTAAAAAATAAATATTGAACAACAACAGATATCTTTGAACTTCTCTAGTTAATAGACCTTGCAGACCTCCTGCAGTGCAGCAATAAATATGCCTCAAGAAATCAGTGTATCACTTCATACCATTTAATAATGTCACAATTGCTTTTGTTATGCAGACTGTATAGAAGGGTGAATGCTATCCAAGAGCAAAACCATGCATTAATAGTACCTTTCTGTCTTGTGTTAGTAAGCATAGCATCCCTGCTTCAGTTCTATTCTCTTCTGGCTGTATGTCCTTCCAGTAGACAGCTGAGTCCACTTAAAGCATCAAGTTCAGAATAGTTTGGCATCCAGTTTCCCAACTCAAGTTATTAAAACAAGAACTGCTGTAATTTAAGAACAATGGCTGAATGGCTAACTATTCCTTTCACTTAAGTTCAAGATTTTTATTCATGTATCTGTATCTCTTTGAAATAAAAACCTCACAAAGACACCAACATGCTGAGATTCAATGCCTTATCTTATCAGTGCCTAATACAGGTGATGAAGAATCTGACATCCACAAACCCCCATCCTATGTCTGTCTGTTCTGAAGATTTCATTTGCACAAATAAGCTTTGTAGGTTGCTACTCTCTTCTAAGTGGGCTATTTTACTCCTGATTTTGCATCTGGGCACAGAAAAGTGAGAAGGACATTTTACTTTTCCATTATTGTCTTACTTTAGTGTTATGGGTTTGTGTGGCGCAGTTTCTTTGGTAGTGGGGGAGGGGGCTGCAGAGGTAGCTCCTGTGAGAAGCTGCTAGAAGCTCCCCCACCTCCAAAAAGTCGGCCCCGCCTCTGGCCCAGGCCGAGCCCATCAGTGACGGTGGTAGCACCTCTGGGAGAACAGATTTAAGAAGGGGAACCAGCAGGG
>VYZV01015353.1:78879-92952 GCA_013401275.1 Pandion haliaetus | reverse complement strand
TTGGAGAAGTTGGTGAAGGACTGTCTCCCGTGGGAGGGACCCCACGGTGGAGCAGGGGACGACTAAGGAATCTCCCCCCTGAGGAAAGGAGCGGCAGAGACGATGTGTGGCGAGCTGACCCAAACCGCCATCCCCTGTTCCCCTGTGCTGCTGGGGGGCAGGCGGGAGAAAGAACCGGGAGTGGAGCTGAGCTGGGAAGGCGGGAGGAGTGGGGGGGGAAGGTGTTCTGATGTTTGGTTTCCCTTCCTAATATCCTTGGTTTTGATTTGATTGGTAGTAAATGAAATTGATTTTGTTTCTTCCCCAAGTTGAGCCTGTCTTTTGCCCGTGACCGTAAGTGGGGAGTGATCCCTCCCAGTCCTTGTCTCGACCCACGAGCCTGCCTTTGGATTTTCTCCTCACCTCAACGTGGCCAGGGGAGGGAGTGGGAAGTAAGCGAGCGGCTGCGTGGTGCTTTGTTACCAGCTGGGCTGAAACCGAAACCACGACATTTAGAAATAGCAAGATAAATGAAAATATATGCATATTTATGAATACACATGTTCACAAGAACTCAGGAACACTCTATTTCATGTAAATATACCAGTTCTGATCATATCTTGTTACTAAACTGTACTGTTTTGAGGAATTAACTTTACTTCTGCTTCCCTTCTGCTCTTAGAAACCTGAGGAGCAGTATGAATAGCTTGACAGCTTGTCTCTGAAAGAGGTAGTTCTCAGTCATCAATGATGATCCTTGTTTTTTTTAAAAGACATACAAATTTTCACACTGTGATCACATCATAGAAAATAATCCTCTTTTTTTTAACCTCTTCTTCCAATAGTAAACTTTAGAAGTGATTCAGTTCAAAAACAAGTTAACCTACACATTACTTTGTAGATGATTGAGAACTAATTTACATTAAGTAGACATCGCATTACATAAAACACATGTCCTTAGCACGTGCCTGGGAGCAAGCAGCATCTAAAGCCCAGTCATGACTCTGTCAATTTCCTTTATTAATTTTTCTTTGCACATAATCTTTAATGATTGCACGCACACTTCCTCTGGCATAGGAACGGGGAACACAAAGAACAACTTCCCAAGTTATGGGGAAAGCAAAAGTTTCCCAAAAGTTACCTTCTGTCTGACACAGGGGAAAAATATTTGTCCTGACTCCATAATGCTGGTGATCAGTTTAATAGCGTAGGTGTGAACAAGACATATTAAATAGGCATCTCATAAAATCTTTGCATCACTATGAGACCCACCTAATACCACATCACCAGCAGCAGCCAGTCTCTAATCTCCAGCACAAGGCTGTAGTTTGACATGCGCTTTAAGTTAACAACCATGGCGAAAAAGATGTTTTCTCTGCTTGCCACCCTCAACTAGCAATCCCCTATGCCCACCCCACTCCCTACAGCATGGTGCCAGGTCTACAGTGAACAGGGTCAATTGATCCAGCTGTTACTTGGGTATTTTTGACCAATTTTTCTGACCAGCGAAAGCCCTGAAGCATAGGGTTAAAACAGTAAAAGTACAGTATGAGTAAACAGGTGACACCACATCTTTTCATAATTCCCTTAGAAATATCAACAGATTAGACATACAGAATTCATTTCAGAAGCTTACTTTTCTGTCTGCAGGTATACACTCTCCTGAATACAATTCTGTCCATAAAACAGTTTGTAGTCTCTACTGACTGGGGTTTTTTCCCCTCTTCATCTAAATCCACTTAATACAGCCTCAGTCTTTTTCTGAAACTGTTCATAAATTCATTTTAGTGTGTCACATTTATATTTTTAGATCTTGCCCTGAAGAATGCCAAATCATTTAAGGAAACAATTCATCACATAAGCCTTAATCAGAGAGCAAAGAAAAAAAATATTTCCCATGTTATATATCTGCAAAATAAGGAACACAACAGGAACATCTAAACAACAGCTGTGAAAACAGTTGCACCTGGTGAATAGGAGGTGAAATGAGAAAAAGATACAGAAAAAAAAATATTGTGGTCTATTGCAAAAAGAGCACATAATTGTCACATTAGAAATGAGAAGATGTATCTTGTATAAAGACTTGAATAAACAAATTAAGGAAGATGTCAGTGCTGGGGATATTTTGTGATTTAACATTGATCAGAGCTAACATGAATGGAAGTTACAGGCATAAACCTCTATGAATCAAGGTGCAAAAATATTCCTTTTCCTTTTTTAATTTCCTCTTTTACAGGGTCAGAGAAGGTAAAGTGTTTCAAAAGAAAAGGTATAGCTTTGATAACGGGATCAGATTGCTTTCCATGTCACAGCTGTCTTTAAAGAGTAAAGACAAAAATGACAACTTCTTATTCCCATCTGGAGGAAAAACTCTCTTAAAATGTAATGAAAATATGAAAAGACTTACACTACCATGCACGCTGACACACTTACAGCAGGAAAATTGCATTACTTCCCTCTTTCAGCTGAAATGCCTGACAGGTTGTTGCCAACAATGCATATTTCACAGGCTGCCTTATTTTCCTCTGAACAATGTCCCTTAGAGGGAATATTCATAGAAAATAAGACTAACCCCTGGATTTCAGTATTTCAGGTAACAGAAAGGTTACAAATTTTTCTTGACAACCAGTTCTGTCAGCTCTTGACCTGTTTGGTTCCCAGCTTCTCCCTCAATTCCTGACCGATTTACAAAAATACAGGAAGTCTCCCCCCTCTTTCCAGCTCCTTCCACTGACCTACTTTCCATTTTCCTAACTTTCAGAGCCCCAAATTTCCTCTAAACTTCTTTCCTTCCCAATGCTTCATTGCTTCCTTTTCCACATTACCTACAGTGAACTGCACCCCATACAAAATCCTAGTTTTCTTACCTTCAACCCTTCCTCTCATCATCAGCACTTCACAATCCTCCCCATTTTCTAATGGAAACATAGCCCATCCTGCAGTGAGTCCTACCCTTTCTTCATCTTCCTCACTCCTCTCTGGATCAGGTCCTCACTTTCCCCACTCCCAGTTCCTTCACTCCAGTGAGGAGCCAGATTCCAAAAGTTGGCAGATTTATAAAGACAAAAGTCTGCTAGCATTACAGTCTGCCAAGTCTGCAGATAATGACAATTTCATTTAACTAAGTGTTCCCTCCCACTATTTACTCATTTTACTTTGAACAATACAAGTTTCACAATGCTTATTTGGGGATAATTTCTTCAAAATACATTCCAAACACTTAAAATCTTACCACTTCATGTTAGAGTAACTAAGTAAAAACTGGTGGGTTTTACTTTTATCAACTACAACACGCCAAAAGAAGATGACAGGAGACTTCTCATGCAAATACAAACTTCTGATTTTTGGAGCAGTCAAAACTAATCTCCTTTCCTTTGATATACTCAAAAAAGTTATCCAATGAAGAATCTTATAGGAGTCATTTTTAGGAGACAATGTAAGTTCTGCTACAGTGCTGCCTGTTTTACAGGATCAGACATAACAGGGTAGGTATATGGGAGTAACTTAAAACATGCATATGAATAAAAAACAATTAAGTAAGAAAAATAGAAGCCCTTCTTTTAATCCAAGATATTTATCTGAGCAACTGAAATAGACTGGTGAACAATCATCCATTAGCCTTGGGTTGATTACAACTCTCCATCCCATTGCAGATGTTCAAGATCCTGAAGCAGGCTGTTACTAAATATTCCAACCCTCCTCCCCAGGTTTTCTTTGGTATCAAACACTGCATTTTTTAAGTTTTGTGCAATGAATTGCTCCAGCTATTACTAACTACTGCTTCTCAAGTACCAATGTTCCTCTGACTGCCAATCAGCTCGGAACCATAACAGCTATCCAGACTGTTTATGTAACTAGAAATCCTAGACAATTATCTGACACTAATATTCTTCAAATCAAGAAAGCTTTCAAAGCACAAAAATGCAAAATGTTTGTTTCTTTATCAAGAATTCAAACACAAAAATGCACATTCTTGTCCTGAATTTAAAGCGTGTTGATTTCAGAAAGGTTTGTGTTGTTTGGGGAGTTGTGTGTGGTTTTTTTAATGAAAACATCTATTCAGTGAGTTATGCAAATTTAAAAAGAAGGATATTAAGCTATTCACTAGGCCTATGTTATTTCAAAGAATTTTATTAGTTTTACTGAATGAATGCTATGAATACAAAAAATTATCTCCGAGGCAAAAAAATGTATTTTAACATCTCATTCCATTCCTGAATGATATATTTTTGCCTATTCCTCTGTTAAAAGGTGAATTAACCTAGATAAGCATTCCCAAACCTAATTTCCACATATCAATCAGTAACATAGCATGCAAAATGTGATCCCAAGTCTTTAATGGGCTAGTACACACTTGACTGTAAATCAGAAAACACTCTTGTTCTAAATGGCAAGCTTTTGGGGTCTACAGCTAGTTTTCCAGCCACTGCCACGTCCTTAACCCAGCATTCACCTAGCATTGCCTCCAGCAGCACAATGGCAAGACAAGAAGGACTGCAAATATAATGACCGAACAAGTGACACAACAGCATTTCCATTTCTCACCCCATTACCTTCTTTTTATCAATCAAAGGGATCAAAGGCCTGGAAGATGCTCCCTACCATTAATTGCTATAGCCTGGAGGACAAAAACCACTGTATTTATTCTGAGTTTATTCTCACCTAAGCAAAAGAATACAAATAGGCAGCTTATGGGAAAGCATTACAGAACTCTTACCACAGACTGTTCCTGGTCACAGTGTTTGAGGGACCTACACTGCAGCAAATTATATGCACAAGAAAGGACAGGAGCTACATTAGTCACTCTATGAACAAGACCGGGGTAATGTTCAATTTTTATTTTCATAAAAACCAAGTGAGTCGAAACTATCTGTGAATCATCTGACCTACATGATTAAAAACCCAACGCTGTTTAATTTGTATTCACTAGTCACAAATTTCAGCTTCAGTGAATTAGTTCTCCATTAACTGTCTCCCTTAGAGAAGTCACCTAGTGATTTCTGTTTTCCTATTGTATTATTTGCATATGCTAACCTGAGAAGTTATACCACAGTTGCAAAAAAATCTGCCAGTTCTAAGGGCATCTCCCAAGATAACAGACGTGACAGTAATCTTCCAGTGCATAGACGGAATTAAATGAAAATCATTTACTTTTTTTTCTTAAGAAGTACTTTATGTTACCAATACTGGACAGAAAGATTTTTACACTTAAGTATATTACTCATTGCATAAGGACCCCTCTTTTATTTAAAATTCAAGTGTAGTAATTGAAATATGGATATTACATCAGCCACACTAGGTCACATAACCCTATCACCAATGATAACTCTCAGGTTCCCCTGACCTGTGTCCCTTCTACAATGAGAAAGAGATCCCAGTATGCAAGCACATACAGTACATTAGGTTGTACTACCTCTTCCGAATCCTTCGGAAACCCTTGTTAGGGTCCTGGTTGCCTCCTCCCCTGCTTACACTTCTGCTTTCCCATCCACCATTGTAGCATGTCACAGGAACTCCCTATCAACTACCTCCTTTCTTTGGCACACCTAGTCCATGCAGTAGGATGGGGAGATATAAGAGGGTGTGCATACACATGGGGATGATGACAGTTCCTGTAAGTTTATGATTTCTTCCCACCCCAGCACGTCTGCAGGCAGCGCATGACTGGGCAGAGCCTGATGGCACAACAAATGAGTTGGGAGTGCAAGGGGAGGTGTCAAAGGAGCTCTGTCCAGTATTCCCTGCAGCTCCGTGTACTTGCATTTCAACCTTGGACTCTCACCTCCTCCCAGTATGAAAGGGCTTTGAGTGTCTGACATACAAGGGTGGTCATGGGCCATAATGAAGACAGGGCCAGACTCCTCTTAGCGGTGCCCAGTGAACAGACAAGAAGGTGCAAGCTGAAATACAAGAAACCCAAGAAAAAGCTCTGTTGTTTTTTGGGTTGGTTTTTTTTTTTTTTAAACCATAAGGCTAAACAAACACCTGGACAGGTGGCCAAGAGAGGTTCTGGAGTCTCCACCCTCAGAGATATTCAAAACCCAACTACACACATCCCTGGGTAAATCCTAGCTGACCGTTTTTTAAGAAGAGGTGTTGGACCAGACAATCTCCAGAGGTGCCTTCCAACCTCAGTGATTCTGTTCCTCTCCTACTACTGATCAACGTATTGTGAGAATTGGTAGGGATTATTGATTAGATTTGTCAGAGGATTGTTTAATCCTTGGTAAATCCCTGACCTATCTCACACTTTCAAAGCATGACAGGCACTGAGCAGAAGGTAAAGGTTTTCACCACAAACAAATTGTTTCTTTTGAGGTGGCACATAGGTGGTGACATGCAGATTTCAGTAGCCTGCATGCACAAACAGACTAAAGACCATAGAATTATTTTTTTTTTTTTTAACAACACTGAATAACAGTTTTGCTACAGTACTCACCTGTACTCAGAACATGTTGTGCTTGTGGAAAATGTGATAAAGAATAGGGAAGTCAAATGTAAAAGTCAAAATAAAATAGAAAAAGAACAAATATAGTTACCTATTGACAAATATAGTTACCTGTTTAAACAATATTGATCATTATTGCATATTATAACACATTACTAGGTATTTCTGTGCAGACAGAAAACCTTCCTTTCATGTGGGAAAAGAAATCCTTAAAAATAATATCAACTCAAAAAGATGAGCAGCTTTGGAATAAGCTTTCTCCTAACGTTAACTCACAAAATTGTTCGGGGAATGTAGTGAGACTAGCAAATAAGTGTGTTTTGTTAGAAAAATCCACTAATTGGGTGTGGTTTACACTTGTATTTTTGAGTTTCAATAAACTGCTAAGTATTTCAAAAAAATACAAAATAAGAAAAATAAACATGACACATTACAGAGGACACCTATCTACAGTTTTAAAAGTCCAGTCCCCTGTAAATTAGTTCAGACAATACTTACAACAAGTACTCCTGTATTAGAACTTCAGAAGAAAATATCAGATGTCCAACTTGTACTGGTTTTGGCTGGGAGAGAGTTACATTTTTTCGTAGTAGCTTGTACGGTGCTATGTTGTAGATTTGTGCTGGAAGCAGTGTTGATAACAGAGAGGGATGTTTTAGCTATTGCTGAGCAATGCTTGCACAGTGTCAAGGCATTTTCCGCTCCTCACACTGCCCTACCACTGAGTAGGCTGGGGGTGCACAAGAAGCTGGGAGGGGACACAGCTGGGACAGCTGACCCCCAGCTGATCAAAGCGATAGAATCATAGAATCATAGAATGGTTTGGGTTGGAAGGGATCTTAAAGATCATCTAGTTCCAAGCCCCCTGCCATGAGCAGGAACACCTTCCTCTAAACCAGGTTGCTCAAAGCCCCATCCAACCTGGCCTGGAACACTGCCAATGATGGGGCATCCACAACTTCTCTGGGCAACCTGTTCCAGTGCCTCACCACCCTCATTGTAAAGAACTTCTTCCTAATACCTAATCTGAATTTACCATCTTTCAGTTTAAAACCATTACCCCTCATCCTGTCACTACATGCACTGGCAAAAAGTCTCTCTCCAGCTTTCTTGTAGGCCCCCTTTATGCACTGGAAGGCTGCTGTAAGATCTCCCCCGAGCCTTCTCTTCTCTTCTCTGGATATTCCAGACTATATGACATCATGGTCAGCAATAAAAGCTGGGGGAAAGAAGGAGGAAGGCATGATATTTGCAGTTATGGCATCTGTCCTCCCAGGTACCTGTTATGTGTGATGGAGCCCTGCTTTCCTGAAAATGGCTGAACACCTGCCTGCTGATGGGAACTAGTGAATTAATTCCTTACTGTGCTTTGCTTGCATGTGCAGCTTTTGCTTTACCTATTAAACTGTCTTTATCTCAACTTCTCACACTTTTACCCATCTGATTCCCCTCCCCATCCTGCTGGAGGGATTAAGTGAGTCTAACGATGAGCTACCCACTGGGGTTAACCCACGACAGAACTGAAAGAACTAATTCTGTCCTATTTTCACTAGGTAACAACACATCCATCCACTGGCATGATTACTCTGGGATTTAAAATAGCTAATAGCACACTCTACCTGTATTAATATAACTCTATTCAATCAGAATAATTATATCAATGTTAGAATAACAGTTTACCCTTTCTTGGGCTATAATGATTATGTCCTTAAAGAAGTGCAGAGAACACTATAGCATAAGTATTAAGTCACATCTAAATTAATTTCCATTAGTTACTTGACCTCAAGAATTAATTCAAAGTGTCTAACAACTGCAATCTGATTTTCCCAAGCTCTTAATGTGTTAAGAAATGTATATTACACCACAGACATTAATTTCCCACAGGGCTTTTAGCTGAAAATCTTCTAGTTGACTTGACCTAAAAATCACAGACAAAATGCTTAAATCCCAATTTGCCATTTCCATTTTTTTTTTTATGCTAAAAGTATGTGAAAGGCACTTTCTCCATGCTGAATTATGGATATAAGGCCCAAATTACTACTTACCTACAATCAGCAGTTTGTTCTTATTTAGATAGCACTGTTCAGCCTTATACTATCAAAGCAGTCCTGACAGTGCCTGCTTCAAGTGGCTTCCACAGTTTCTGTCCACAAAGGAGCAAAACACCAAATTCATTGTAAAAGGGCAGGTTTTGTTACATTAGTACAAAGCTAGTTATAAATGAATGCTGTCAAGTCCACTTCACATGAAGGGTGAACCGCTGCCTTACAGGGTTTGCTTGAACAGTTCAATAAGAACTGACGTTCCTAAATATTCTCCCTTGAGAAGCCCAGCATAACAGAGAGGAATTTGAATTAAGCAGAAATCCCATAATTCAGTCACAGAACAAAATGTAACATCTATTTTAACTATAAAAAAAACTTTCATGAACATCACAGATACCAGAGATAAGTATAGCAAGTTAACAACAGGTTGCAGTTATTCAGAGAAAACATAACCTTGTTAGTTCTAAAGAAAGTTGTGCAGAGGACATTACAGGAGTGTGTGCATTTTGCTTACCTGGTTCATATTTTTATAACAGTTTTGGTATATCTGATAAATGCTGGTTTGTTTGGTTTGGGTTTGGTTTTTTTTTTTAACATGAACTGAAACCCTGAGCACTCAAATCCTCTCCATAACCTTTCATTCACTGTCTTTCCAGTGCAAGCTGTCAAGACAGAGGCTTATCTACTGTTAAGACATTAATCATTAATGTGTCTCCAGTCTGTAGATGGAGAGTGTATGCCATAGGGTTTTCTCAAACCTCTGCAGGTCACGTTTACAGGTCACAAAACCAACCACCTTCAATTCCATTTTTAACTCTACTGGTCACCCACTGTAACTCAAACCATTCAACTCATGTATATTCAATAGCATCTTCCACCTAATGTGTTGGCCACAGACTGCATAAAAATCTCAGCTTCCAAATGGTCTCAGCGTAGACTGTAAGAAGCTATGAAGCAGACGGTCAAGTCCATACTCCAGGAGAAAAAAGCAGGAGAAAATAATGTTAAAGCAACCTGGAGCAAATACGAAAATCACTTCAATCCCCTCTAGACTAGCAGCCAACCTGGTTTTACCCATGCTCAGTGCTTCATCAGGCACCAGCACAATATCATACTATTCAGCATAGAGGAACATAAAAAACATTTTAGCCCTTATTCACATACATTCAGTGAAGTCTATGGGGGCACAGGATCCTGTTGTTTCTCTCATGATGTAGCAACTAGGTTGGAACTGGTGTTTGATAACAAGACTACTCAGGAAACATTAAGAATAATCTGTGAGAAGCAGTGATCACACTGTTCATGAGTTGCACATTTGGACACTGTTTCATAACATACAATATCAAACAGAAAGGATAGATCTGAATACAGTGGTTTGGATAATTGCTCCGTCATCGCAAGTACTATTTCTGAAGTACACTAGAAACCTGACTATTAATTGCTAAGTCACCCCAAACCACCTAAGTAACAAAACCTAGGTACTGTTACTCACACAGAATATCCAGGACATCTAACTAAAATCTAGACACTAGCTGCTAATTAGATAATTATCACAAACAGACATTCCAAGCAGGGGCCATAACACATTTCCATTAAAGTGACCTATGTTTTGCCTTTCTGCTCCCTCCAGAGATACACTAGGAATCTCAAATACTTGCAGATAATCTCTTTTGCTAGCATCTCACTACTTTTGTGTCAATCATTTTTCCTTGTAATATCTTCCCAAAGTTTCAGATGGCCCTCTCTACACTAAACTAGACAATTAATTTTGCAAATTTAACGTTTAACTGACATATTCAACCCCTCACATTGTCCAACTGAATCCTGCAGTAGCCCATGAAATATTACCCTCTTTTCCAACATTGGTTTTTGCATACACTGTTCTTAAATTAAGTTGTAAATGTATTTACTGAGATGTTAGGTACTCAGAGCATCCCCACATAATAAGTATAGTACAAGCATGGGGAATAGGGGATTTGCCTAAGTGTCAGCATTGGATGGATAAGCAAAAAAACTTCAGCAATACAGTACCAGAACGCATCTTGAAAAATTATCTTAGTTCAGTAGTCTGTTGTTAATGTACGCAAGACAAAAAAATAAAACGAAAATTGAGAACAGAATTGAAGAAAGTTTTGTGGTAACTGCAGTTACTCTAGTGCATGATAGGAAGTGTGGGAGAGAACAGGAATGCAACTATTTGACAGCTTGACAAGTGGGCAATGAAGACTTGTATCGCTGTTAAAGCTGAGGGGAAAAAAACTGGGATGACCTTAGGCCATGAAAGGCCTTTAACTGGCAACAAGCAGTTTTATCTAATGTATTGGAACCATGGGAAAGATGCAAAGAAAGAAACAGCACAGTCAAAGCAACAATCTGGAAAAACAAGTTGTGCAGCTCTAATTGGACTGACACAAGTAGGCAAGGCTGCCTTGCTCTAGGCAAAAGGAAAGAACCATGCAGCACCGAGGGCAAGCATAAAAACTTTAACCTGCAAGGATGAAAACTTGCAGCTGAATTTAAGAAACGAGAAACAGGCAACATTTAGAGAAGATTCAAGTATGAGAAACTGAAGAAAAACCTGGGGTCAAGAGAGTGTCCAGAGAAACACGGTCCTGCAGAACAGAAAGAACGGCAGTTATGTTCACCCACTGACACAGGAAAAAGCTGGAAAATGAGGTTTCTTTCAGTTATATAGTACATATGCTGATGGCCAGGTGTAGGCAAGGGAGCAGTCACAAAGACAGACAATTATTTTCTTTGTAAATAATTGCAGAGAGGCAGAAAGGCGGGTCTGCAAGAGCCAAATGTAAGCAGTCTCGCTCTACTGCATGTATGCAGTCACATTTCTACACAGAATTAAAACACGTGTGCATACAGCACATTGCAGCTCACTTCTTGAAGTTGTGCAGTCTGGTCTACGAGCTCCAACAATCCTCTGAACTTTTTTTTAATTTGTAGTAACATACAGTTACTTTCATTCATCTCATCCTTCGTGACTATCTGGTTTTAATGACTGACTGGAATTTGTTAGCATTTCAAAATCTTTATCAGCAACTTTTAAAAAAAAGGCAATTTTTAATTTTTTTTTTAACATTTCCTCTTTAGTACTGATAAAGGTGGTATTTAGCATAGTCATCTTTACACATTAGCCTGTACTATGAGAAGCGATGGATAATTTTGTTGCTCATACCTCAATTTCTACTGTTAATTCTAAGTAGTGTAGCGCATCAACTCTTTTTTCCTACTGTTCTGTCTCCTAATCCTTTTAAAGAATGCACTGAGTGATTTGGGGGTCTGATCCTATTTTTTTCAATGTGGTTATTCTAATTCTCGCCTACATTTCACCTACCCTGGTATACATTCTTTTCATTGGTCTTGCAGGGCTGCATATTTCAGGTCATTCAGGTCTTTTACCATGCTGCTTTGCATTTTTCTTTCTTTCTTTCTTTTCACCTCTCTTACACATTGGAAAAGAACCACCACCTAGCTGGAGAAGAGAGGTCAGCCATAGCCTCTATCAATCTTCTGAGACATAGTTAACTAGTATATATGTTAAGTCTAAATATTTAAAATTGTAACTGATGACTTCATAGTTGGAACATTTGAATGACCAGAGTTTCTACAGCAATTTGAATCTCTTTAAAATTGCGTCAGTACCAACCATGTTCATTTGAAAAGGGTCTATTATACTGCACAGGCTAATCAACATTAAGCTGTTCCAAACGTGTCCTGAATTGCAGTTTTCACCTTCTGTGCAACTATGTAATACTAAAGCCTAAAACCATTTTTAGTGAAATGATGGCATCTTGTGGCAGAAATCAGTCACTGCAAGAATGATGGCTTTGAAACTATTCTGATGAAAAACACACATAGTTATCTAAGCAGTTAATCTCAAGTGTCTGTTTCAGTTCATTATTTACATTACTACGAAATTGGCACATTTGCAGAGTTATTTTGAAAGACTTTTTTTCTTTCCTTATATCTCATTTATGAGTAGCATTGCTCTTGTCCCAATTACAACTTACTTTCAGCATCTCACAAGTTAATGCCACTCCTGGGGGAGTTGGTGACCATCTTTGTAGGTTTGATACATATTCTAGGTATTTAGGAGATCCACCTATCCAAGCTTTTCCCTATCGCCTTCAAAAAAGGCACTGCCAGTCATGCAAGAATATTCTGCTGAGCAAGTTGTTTAGGAGGAAGAGCAATTTCTCAGATGCTAATCTTCTTTTCTACCTCTCATCTCCTGTGAAAATCTAGTATCCCTTGAGTTCTTCTAGCTCCTCACTCCCACCAGCCCCTCAGCAGAAGCAGCCCACGCTGCCTGCCAACAAGAAAAAGAAAGCAAAAAGTGTCTTGGAGAACTTTCTTCAGTTTGCAAGGAAAGGGTATCTTCCCCACTACAAAGTTTCTTCAGCCTAACACGACGTCTGGATGATGCCAGAAAACCAGGATCCGCAGCTACTACCACTCGCTCAGTGCCACAGAGCAGAACCGAACTGCAGTGCTGCCCTCTGCAAGGAGGCCTCAGGAATCCCCCATGAATGTGCCATCCCTTAAACACCTGTGGTTCCTCCGCTTCCAAAATTGAACAAAATGAATACAGATAACCACAGAAGAGTGAGTAGTGTTTTTCTAGGCACACAAGAAAGTTAGGTTAACGTTTTTAATAATAATTCATTTAGGAACTCTTTACCTAGCATTTATTCTTCATTAGGATCATTCACTGGTAATAATCTGCTACTGTGGCGTTAAACATTAATTGCTTGGGGCAAGTAGTTTGAAGGGGCCTTTTTACTGTTTGGATATGTATTATTACAAACATTCAATTTCTTCAGGTTTTAATTCCTTTTCTTTCCAGGGAATGCTTCCTTTTCTTTTGCCTTCTGATTGTTTGGGGGTGGAGGGGAGTGCTGTTGGGTTTGGTTTTGTTCATTTTACCTTTTCTTAAACCTCATTTTTTACTAAAAAAGCTTTCACCTAGCATTTTTCTTCACATATGAAGATGATATCCTCATGTATTGGGGAGAAAGCAGGAATAATTTTACCTTCACTCATGAGTATGCACAGTAATCTTGACATAAATTTTCTTGGTCTGTGACTGTAATACAAATAAGCATGAGCAAACAGTTGTGAATTTGTGGACAATCTTGCTAATGGAAGCGGGAAAGAAAAAAAACAACAACTATGGATTTCATAGACAAAACATGGAGACTCAAATCACTACCTACCTCACACACACACACACACACACACACACACCCCCCCGCACACTTTGCTTACTTCCTGTTCTTACTCTGTCACCTGCCCAGTCCCATCATTAATACAGGGCTAAATAGAATGAAGTGCTATGGCATCAGTCTAGCCTAGTATTTAAATGAATGCAGAGATGTGCCAAATAGCTTGGGTCTAACAACCCAAATAAGGTTTACAGGCTTCAGCCAGAGTTAACCAGCTTTTTAGGGCAGGAACTACATCTGCTTAATGCTCTATGCCTACATGAAGCAGCACCTTTAAATGTCATCATGTTCCTTCTGGTTTTGAAAAATAAGATGTTATTCACTGATAGTTGGCTATGAACTTCCTGCAAAAATAGAGAAA
>VYZV01015353.1:41817-78874 GCA_013401275.1 Pandion haliaetus | reverse complement strand
AGAAACACACTATAACTATACAATTTAGCAGCACAAAGGTTTCTTCTACTATTTAGCAATTCTACCTCTTTATTTCTATGCTGTATCTCTGGGTGTAATAATCCAGTGGATAAAAAAAAATAAAAAAATCAAGGGTTTGTTTTGTTTTGTTTTTTTAATTAAACTTTGTGTTACTCTACTACTTCATCTGACGAGTTGGCAACAATCTAGAAACAAGAAAGGCAGATGTATAAAATCTTCTCCTTCCTAAAATTAATTTCCCTTCTGCCCTTTCAGGTAGTATAAAAATTTATTGGTGAATACTGATAAATCTGCACAATTTGATACTGCTAAGAAGAGAATAATCCTGTCACTGAAGCATAGGTAATCCAATCTGCCCAGGTTACACAAAGGGAGTGTACAGACAAGCGTTTCTGTAAAAGACATCAAGTAACTCCATTTTAGTTGAGTGTGTTTAGTGACCTTTGCTTCAGGACACTGGGACACTGGAAAACCTGTTGGGCATCGGCCATACTTAGTAAGAATATGCTTGGTACTCATGTAATTTTCTCCTGTCATCCACAGCAGCATTTGTGAGCTCAGCCACAAAGGAACATTTGGATGATACATTCAGGCACATGGGTGAGATTTACCAAGACAAAAGAGAGATTTCACATCCTCTCGAGAAACCCCCAAACCCCAATTTCCCACCAGTTTCCTTAAGGGGATTTCACACTAAACCAGATCCTTCTCCGGGGACCTATTTTTAAATGACCAACCAGAAACTAGTATGGGTGAATCTCACATAGAAAGGCGATTTTAGCCTTCCTTGTCTTCTGAGGTGAGAGAGAAGGTGCTACATTTAGCGGCAGCCAAAGCAGCACACAGTTATAAAAGTTGTCTAAGTAATGGTATGAGTAGTTGAGTTTTGGAATTAGCCTGTAAAACTACACCAAAAGAGCGCATAACTAGAAATCTAACATCAGTTTGCACCAATAGTTTCACATCTCCAAAACACTGCAAAAATTCTCATTTACAAAAGGCCGTTGTGTTCACATCCGAGTCTCTCAGGGATGTGTTTGGTCCTGATCATTGTAACATAAAGACTATTACATAAATGTGAAAAGGAAAAGCCACTTTATTTACACATCTGTTTAGCAACTGTAGGCAGGGGTAAGAAACTTGACGGTTTTGCTTTCTATGGAAAGCTGTTTTCAGATACTAGTACGAAATTAATCTTCCTCTTTTTTAGCTAGCATGTTGAATAAAATATTTCAAAGTAATAATGGCCATAAAACTTGTTTTAGTGATTCCCATAACCTAAAGAGTGGATGCCATTGCTGTAGATGTTCAATTTTGGCATCTTCTTTATTTGTCTCTACTGGAGAGCACATGCATAAGTATCAATTACACTTATCTTAAAATGTTTATTCTCACTAGCTATAGGAAAGCACAAACTAGTCAGTCATTCAGTTCCTTCTACTATTGTTTCACTTGAAGAAGTTTCAAAAGTACTCTCCTGCAGTTATCTGATCCATCTTAGCTTTTCCAGTCCTTGGGACCCTCAAGGGTTCTTAGAAGAGATCCTTTCCTCTCCTCCCTACCTTGTGGTCAGAGTGAAAGCATTCAAACTCGTCACCAGTTTCAAAAGGGACTGCTCAGACCTTGCAAATGTGCCTCTTTACAGACAACTTCTTCTCTTTCTACTTCTGATCTGAGTCTCATCTCACTCATACCAGACATGAGTCCATGAAATAACTAACACAGTAACAATAAAATGCTGCCACAGAATAGCCCACTGTATTTAACCTCAGAAATCATCATATGGAATTTTGCTGTAATTCCCTCTCCCAGTATTTTGCTCCCACACAAATCAGTAAAGCACGACAAGAAGAATCTCTTCACAGAAAGTATGCAAACCTTTCACAGCTTCACACCCTGAAAAAAATACTTTTAGTATCTGTAGCTGAGCCTGGATCACATTTTGGAAGCCCGAGACAGCTTCCCACCCCTTTTATTACCATCCATTACTTGTAAAGTTGCTGCTTCTCATTATAGTTACACCAATCACTAAAAAACCCAAAAACTTATGCATATGGGAATAAAACTCACCATGCTGTTCATTTTTGAAGAGGATGAGCTTGCTCTCTGCTTCCATAGGCTGTTAAGCTCTTCTGTATTTCCATCCTTCGGTTTTATGATCAGCCGACTGCCTCCAGCAGTACCTTCTGAAGAGGATCTCAGTCGTTTCTCAACAAATCTGCCTTCTCGGTATGGACTGAAGCTATTGGCAAGATCAACTACAAATAGAGAAGCAATCAACAGTCATTACAGAGAATTGCTCTCTACAAATACTTTCTTAATGAGAACACTGCTTTGCTTGAAATGATTACATTGAAAGGCAATTGCATAAGAGATGTCCTGTACAAAGCAGGTCCTGCTTACCTAGATAAAAGTGTCACCTGGGCCACCAGTTTGCTGTTCAGCCCCCAATGACTAGCACACTCAGCATGCTACAGCTCAGTTCATGGCTCCTAACAGAATCCAGAAGGACCTTTGCTCCATCCTTTCCTTCCTCCCCTTGTTCTAGGACACTTCCAAACCGCTGTCCAGTAAAATCCACCAGAGAAACTACAGCTGCTCCACTGGTGCCAAAACACAACCTGTCTTACCCTGCGTCCTGAGGCAAGTCCAGGTTTTGTAAGGCCAGGTCACAGCTTTATTATCACTGCATAAGACAGGGATGCACATTGGTTTCAGTTTCTGTCTGGCCTTCCTAGCTCAGCTCTGCACCCGCACCCTCCAAATCCAGCCTGCAGGCTGAATCCCAGTCCCCAACTCCAGTTAAACAATAACACATCACAAAAGAGGAGAAAAATTACATTTTGAGGTGTTAGGGCAAATTTAGAGATAGGGAAAGAGAAAAGCATAATAGCATAATAAATGTAACACAGAAAATCTTATCATCTTTTGCCTTTTGTGAGAAAACAGACATTTTCTCTAAGGCTTTTCAAAAAATCCTTATCTCATAAAAATATATAGAGGTATACTAAGCACATCAAACCTGCTCATACATTAATGTCATGTTCACAGTGCTCTCTATAATGATATCGGCTATGAGACCAGCTACGGAAGAGAAAATATCTATTACCAAAGAAAATGCACAGAAATATTTTGCATTCACATCTGGTTTTAAATACTATTTTAGCAAAACCAAAATGTTCAAACCAGTCTTTCTAACAGATATAACTACTTATAACCATATCCTACTGAATGCCACGTAAGCTTTTTCTATATTTGTTTCATTTCATATGGCAGGATTTTATGTGTTTTTTTCAATGGTCCCTTTGTATGCATGGCCAGTTTCAAATTTTAAATACATTCTTCACCACACAAGTTAAAAAAAAAAAAAAAAATCTGCATTTTGAGCAGCACTATAAACCCCTAACAATTAATCATCAACTTTTATGTAATGCAGTATTAGCTCTAGAGGTTTTGTGAACATGAATCCCGTTTACAAAAATCCCTCTATCACAGTTTCAACTCCAGTTAGCTGCCTTCCAGAAATACAAATTAAATATACAACTGCCAATGCATAAGTTTCAAATGCACTGTGTATTTCTAAACATCACTCCAAGCTGCTCACTTGGGGTTCAGATTCAAAAGGATAAGCTCTTTCACAGATGAGCCAATGTTGCAAGGAAGACCAACCAAGTGCACAGGACCAGTAACATATATAAATGGAAATATTTTTTCTTCCAATTGACTAAGGTTCTGAGGGAAAGAGGTCCCTTCTGGTGAAAGCTAATTTAGTGGATTAATTTGACTTTATATTGCTATTTAAGTACAAGATATCCAATCAAGCCTTGTAGTGAGAAATAATTCAAAAAGCAAGATTGCTTTTCATTGCTTATAATCTACATGCCTAGATAAACGTCCAAGCAAAAAGATGGGTATGAATTCACATGCGTTTACACTCATTCATCTTCTAATACAAACACTATAAATGCAGTCTTGTTAAGTCTCACAAATTTTGGCCCAGGAGATACAGCCTCAGGATTATGCAAGTAAGCACCAGTCTTTAGGTTGGTTTGAGAAAATAAACTGACAGAGATAAATGTCTTTTGACAGGTGTTCTCCACTCAAGGGCCTGGTGCCTTTATTCATCTGCATCTCTATAGACTGGGATTTCTAGGCACAGCCTTTCCACTCAATCTTGTTAATATTTCCGAATTCCTTGTCATAAGCTAAAGATCCAGTGTAAAATTTAGATAGTAAATAACTTTGTGTTTCATAGATTACATAATGAAAAGTTGCACAATGTTATTTCAGATGGAAGTAGAAACACGATCTCTCACACTCTGCCACAGAGACATCCACTCCAAGCTACTCTATAACATCAGTTGAACAGAGCAAGCAAGAGTCAGGAAATTTCGAAACCCAGATCGATATAAGATAAACTGTGTTATTTTTCATAACCAGACTAAAAGAAGGTTTGTTTCTCTGGCAATGTTTCCATCTCAAACAATGCAACTCTGGCTCAAATCCAAAACAGGCATGCCTCAAAAATCCCAGCTTCAGCCTTCAACAAGAGATGAGAATCAATACTCTCTTAATTAATTTTCTACCACAGGAAAGCACAGCAGTGAATAGCACTGACGGGCGTTAGCAAACTGTAAAATGCAAACTCAAAAAATCATGGACTTTTTGTTTAATTTCTACAATTTTGGAAAGAGGACACAATTCACAACTTTTGAACTTCCTAGCTAGCATTTGCAACTCTACAGAAAGACTTTATGACCAAACAATCCTTACAGAAGAACTGAGGCCAAAAAAAACCCACCAAACCCAACGATGAAAAGATCACGAGACATACCTTTAGAATGGTTTGTTTCATAACCCTGTTGTGTTTTAAAGGACCGAGGTTCAGAACATGGAACAATCTTAGACTCCATTACAGGAATTGTCTCTTTCATGTGCTTGGACGGCATGCTTTCATCTCTGTCCCGACTCAACCCCTGTGCCTTTGGAGAAAGTATCACTGGTTCATCTCTGTGCTGTAACGCGAAGGTTTCTACATGTGTATTTGCCGAGTTAATTTCTCCTGTGTGCCTGGCATCATTAATATGTAGTTCATTGGCTTGCAACAATACTTTCGTTTGATTAGCAGCTGAGGTTTTGAATAAGGTATTAGATTCAACACTACACGAGCTTGCATGACTTACAGGAGATACACCACCAGAATGGCCATTACTTTCCACAATATATGTTTTCCCTGCAGGAGCAGCAGCAGGATTAAAGAAGATCTGAGAGGTAGAGACATTATGGCCAAAATCCTCTGCAAGCACCACCCCAGTTCCACTGCTTGGCAGAGCATCAACCTCTGAAACAGAATCCTCTGTCAGGGCGACAAAGTCAGAGGGGGTCTGGGCAGCCGTGAGGTCAGCTGAGAGCAGCGGGGACTGCAAGGAGCTTCCCATGCACTCTGTCGTCTCGGCCGAACATGGAGGAGAGGACTTGGCGATCACAGGTTCACTTTCCACATATGATTTAACCTCCAGCAAGCACCTGGACTGCTGCACGGAGGAAACTGACTGACTCTCCGGAACTGGTTTGGAAAATTTGTAGTGCGATGAAAAAGATTTAGGGAGAAGTTTTCGCGTGGACTGTTTGACAGAGTTTCGGCTCTGCTCCTCTGCAAAGCCTGAATCATCACCCTCATTCTTCCCAGAGCTTATGCAATTTATAAAGACATTCTTATTAGCTGAGGATTCCTTCCCTTTTTCAAAATCATCTGTCAAAGACCTTGTTATCTTCTTGCTACGCGAGCTGCCAAAGCCAACTGAATGCCTTCCTCTGCTTTTAATGTGTTCCTCTAAGCTCAGTTTTTGAAAAGTGCCGAGAGATGACTGGGCACCATTTGAGATGTTAACATTTTGACTAGCCGAGTCAGGCTTCTGCTCACTCCCTTTCTTGTTATGGAAGCTAATGGAAGGAGTGCGGAAAATACTCCGGCGCTTGCCTGTGCTCCCTGAGCTGGAGTTAGTGCTGGACGGGGAGGAGGTGTGGACACCAATGGCATTAGCAGAAGAAGGTGAGGAAGGAAGGGAGTCGTGTCTCCGGCTAATACTTCTCCTGAATATTGGCAACCGAGATACCAGAGTCGATCGTCTGGATCCTGAGTCCCCCATCAGGGCACAAAGTGTCCGTGGCTCTTCGCAACCAATATGCTAATCTGGGATGAGGGAAAAAAAAAAAAAAAAGATTCAGCCTCAAAGTCCACTTGAACAGGCTTTAAGTCAGCCTACATACATGAGATGCCAACATCAATTTTATGTACAGCTGCAAGTTGTTGCATATGCATTACTGAAGATTTTTAGAATTTCAAAGTGATTTCAATAGGCAGCACTGAAAACCCAGCAGCTGAGCAAAGATGTGGCTCAAAACATTCTGTACATGAGATACAGTATTATATATGATATAATATACAATGCAGATCACACTGGGTAACAGTATAAAACCTACATGCCAAAAGCATGTATTTTGCATTATATACAAATACATCACCCAAACATCCTTGATTTTGTAAGTTCTTCGGACAAACCTTATAAACTATAAGCTCTCTTAAAAGAGATTTGATTTTTCATTATTTGAGTAGAACAAAACATTATTTTGTGTTCCTAAATACTCAGATTTTTGCAAGAAAGAAGAGGATTTAAATTTTCCAATCTTCACTGAACTTTCAGTTGGATTTTTAATTCCTTTATGTGCTCCTGCTAAAGGCTCTATATGTCACCTTACAGCAGACAAAATGATGGCATTGCAGTCAAGCTAAAATATGCACCACCGAAAATTCTTCCTAAGGAACTGTAAGTTCTTGGAATTTACTATCAAAATATGGGATCATGTTTCTAGATTTGAACTTTAATGTTTCCTTTGAGCACTTCTCTGAAATCCTCTCGTAGCCTACTTGCTTATAATTAGCTATTTTTGCATTTTTTAAAAATTATTGAAAAGTGTTTCATACAGACACTTGGCTTTTTTTATAAATATTTAAGCAATAAAAACTTATTTTGATCAGCACAGCAGATGTACTAGAAGAAAATTAATCTTTATGAAATATATACCAGTTGTATCACCTTTTTGTTCACGTTATAATAAACTACCGTTGTGAGAGACAGGACCACAGAGGGAGCAATAAAAACTTGTGATATATAATCACAAGAACAAGAGAGGCTGTAGGTAAAATGCCCAAGTGCAATTTCATGAGCTGCAAGCGTTCAGCACATAGGAGTAAAAATCAGGTAATCTGTCTAAACAAAGTGTGTATATCAAGTGCAAAAACAAATTCGTGTATATCAAGTGCAAAAACAAATTCATTGATCTAATGAGAAATTTAATATGCATTATGCGGCTACAACAAATATCTAAGAACAATATATCTTTTCATACAGTGTATATATATATACACACACACACATATGTAAAAATAAAAATGGGAGCAGAATATTTAAGGAGTACTGAAACTACATATATTTTATATTACTGTGAAAGAAAGCGTAATGAGTAAATTCAGAGACTATTTCTGACTAGACATTGGACTGTACTTTCTGCGTTGTTAACACTTTTTAAAAAAAAAAAAAACTAGTACAGCTCCAGTCTGAACATGCACTGCCAAGTAGCCACAATATTCACAAGCACCAGGAATCAATAAGCAATTTTGTAGTTAAGATGAGAGAGACAGCTTGGGAATGGTCACTAATTCCTAGAAGTCATTGGTGATCTCTGATGACAAACTAAAACTCAATCTAGACAATACCCAGGTCCTGTGATTGAAACCCAAATTTGCATACAGTCTGATTGGGACAGAACTGATAGTACAGGCACATGCATAGGGTGTCAGAATAACTTTACATCTACCAAATGAACTGATGCATGGTCAATTGTTCCATTTTACTGACACGTAGGTAGTTTGCATTTACACCACTGCAAGAGCAAAAGCAGAGGCAACACCACAGAGAAGTTGAGGCCCTGCAAACTCACATAGGGGCTTACATTATACCAGCTTGTTCGTCTGTCCACAGTTCAGCCTACCGAAAATGGACTTTGGAAAGTAACGTGCATCTCCACCCTGCCCGTACAAACCTCTCTTGGTTCTTTAACCATTTCCGGACCTATTGTGTTGGGTTTTTTTTGCTTTTGTGAACATGTGCTTGCAGGCATGCTTCTATGTATGGATATGCACACGCATACACGACACACACACAAAATTATTTAGAGATTGTGAGGGTTCATTCTTGTATTTTAAGGAGACATCATAACTGCTGAAAAAAGACTTTAGAATGCAATTTTACAACTGCAGTAGATGAGCAAAATATTTTAAAAATACATTAAATTGCTATAGGCATCTTATGCTCAGACAAAACATTTGCTTCCATCATTCTCTCTCTTGCCCACACCTTAGCTGTCAGTTCACTGGAGAATAAATTATCCTGGTTTATCATTATAAAATTCTCCGAGTTGAGAGCAGAAGGAAACAAAAAACTGAGCAAAAAGCAGGTATTGTAACTTTTGCTGGAAATACAAAGGCTGTATCTAAATAATAATAGTGATTATTCCTAATAACTGACCCATGAATATACACAGCCTTAGCTTTCCAGGTGGTAATAATTTTTAATAGAATACATTGCCTCTAACTGCAGACAACAAAATGGCATTTATTCAGTCACTCTTCCTTCCTTGCCTCTTGAAGGAAGAGCACAAATAAACTGTGAACTTTTCTCTTATTATCTAAGCAGCAGAAATCCTCACCCATAAAATACGAACCGATTACAATATACTGTTCTTTCTAGGTCTACAATAGCTATCAGAGGACATTTCTTAAAACACACACATCCATGTATATATGCATAGATGAATGCTTATGTGCATATACAGTTTGAATATGGTGAATATTTTATTGAATTTTGAATACTATTTGCATATACCATTTATTTTATATACATATACACACATGCACACATTTTGCAGTGTAAAAGTGCCAAAGTTTAGCAATTTTATTTGCAACACAGGAAGAAATAATATCAGTACTCTCAGAAATTGAAGAAATAAAATCTTCCATTAATTTTTTCGCTTATTGCAGAGAAGTTATAAACTGCCATATATGTCCTATTATGAGAAAAATAGGTGTTCCTTTCAGTCTCCCCATTTAACATAATTACTTGTGCTTACCACTTTATAGCAGTAACCCTTACAGAGTGAAATTCACTCCAGCTATATATTCTCTACGAAACCACTAATTTTCTGTATCTACCATCCTCAACCCTACTGGCATCATTCTTAAAAGCTGCAACAGAGGAAAAAAACCAGCAAAGACACCTTTGCAATGGTATTATTCCATTCCAGACAACTCTCTCAACTTTAAACTAGACAACAATTCTGATCCTACACAGTCAATCTAGGACCTAATACATGTTTGAAAATATTCAACTGCAGCCAGAGTAATGGTGGATTATTTCAGGATCTGCTCTTCCTCAAGAGCTTGGCTACAGCTCACAGTTTCTGAGCTCCTGGGCTGAAACCAATGCAAATGAGAAACAGGCAGCGTGAACAAAATATTTTCCCTCTTATTAGCCATTTAAGAAGTTAATCAAATGGAAATAGTTTCCTTTCACAGTGGTCTGCACCAAGATGTTGCAAAATGCAAATTAATCTCAAAAATATCTTAAAGTTGTGTATTTAATTGCCAAAGAAAAAGAAAGGGCCAAGTTTTTTTATACTTGGGCCTTATTCTTTCCACACAGGAGATCTTTGGAGGAACCATCCAACCATACAATATTAGGCCTTTATCTTGCCTACAGCAGTTCTATGAGTATAAAATACGTAAATGTACAGGGTAAGAATTATACAAGTAGCTCTGAATTTTGTATATTACTGTATCTTGTCAAAAAGAACAAATTGCTCAACTTTCAGACAGTGAATGTAATGGCGGAAAAAACCACAAGTGTTAAAACAGGTAAAATTGTCAAAATATTACACTAATGTCTCCAGAGAAATCTACTCCAGCAATCCACCAGCTGAAAAATAAGCCCCAGTATTTTTTATTTCAGCTTCTGCCAAGCGGTTACTCACACAAGTGTGCTGGAGTGCAGTGCATTCAATAAAGAGCAACTCTTGCTGGTGGTTTTCAACTCCAGTAGATGGAGCCGTGGATCTACTTTTTCATTGACTGCAAGTACGAAAAAGCAAGTCAGGGCCTTTTACATTTCTTATTGCCTTTGAGGCAAAATGTAGGACTTGACATTATTTGTGAATTTTACCATTATCATAATTACATGTACATACCAAAAGCTAATATATGTTTATTCAACAGAGAACTGTAATGCATAGGCCAGTACAAACACTCCCTTTATAAATAACCAACCTGCTACTACCTCGCAACACGTTTTAACTAAAGCTTTCCTAAAGATGTTCCCCTTAAAGATGGACCTCCTAGAAATATCAAACAATATCTTCCATGCAAGGAACAAATCTGAATTAGCTATCTAAGTTTAAACTGGGAGATGTCATGACACATAGCTGAAAGACCCCAACCTTAAAATCAGAGCAGAACATCAATACCCATCTGCTCCCTACCTCTCTCCTCCACAGCAGTATGATTTTTAGGCTGCACTCAAAGTTTAAGGAAGATGATACCTTTTCTTTAATGCTTTGAATCAGGAACCATATAATAAAGCAAAACACACAGGACTAACACGCGAATCAAACTGCAAACCCACTCCAGCCCTCACATCAGCACTACCACACGGCAAGAGGCAAGGACCACGTGACAGACAGTCTCTATAGAGCAGCTGGCTCCAGACTTACACTGAAATTAAATTTACCCCAGGATACTACAAATACCCACAAAAACACATGAAAATAAATATTTTTAATTGTTGGTGAGTGAATAGAATTCCTAATGCAGCTGGTGCACTTGTAAGGAACGACGGTCCTTTAGCCAAATGGGTAACTTCGTAACCTGGGGGTCCCACCTGAATCATTAAACTTCCATCACTCAATTCCAGTACTATATTGTCCTCAGCATTTAAGCGTTACCACCTTCAATATTGTTCCAGTTTTATTCCAATATTATTTGACTCTTTAGTACGTTTGTGACTTATTTTTATCTGCACAGCTCCCAAAGGTCACTATGTGTGAGCAATCCTGTACACAAGGAGAACATAAGAGCCTAGAAAAGTCATTAAAATATTGTTTTACATTTAAAACAAAAGCAAACACACACACACACACCTGTATAGAAATACTTAGGGCTTTAGTTGTTATCAAGGATAATGTAACTGGATTAATAGGGCCTTACTGAAAACACTAGCAAAGCCCAATGCCTGTATAATAGAATGTGCTAGCTAAGAAAGATGGGATTGTTGATACTGAAGCAATTTGGGTTTGCAAATGAAACGAGTGAAACTCCTTCTAATACATAACAGCTCCATTTGCTTCTGTGAATAATACTCTTCCCTTTTCTTTCCTTGTGCGTGTACAGAGCTCAAGAATGTTTTTTGTGGAACAGTGACCACAGCCATATTCTTGGTGTGAAATTTTATAAGCTACTACCAAGTCCACACTTGCTTGGAGTTTAATTTTTCTCAATGGTTTTTATAAACAAAAGAAGAATACCCAACATAGGGAGTTAGAGCTTTAAAAAATTATGTGTGTGTGTGTACACATGCGCACACGTACAACTCTACACACTTTTTCCCCTCTGTATTGAAAACTGATTGGGCAAAATAGCTTTTATACATCTGGAAATACTTTTTATATATCTGGAAAAAAAGAATACAGAGTGCAAGCAAGACATGCAATTTCTTTCAGTTTCCTGTGTCCTGCAGCCCAGGCCTATCTTGTATTTTCAAATGCTCCTGTGCTTTCAGGAAGTAAGAGAGGAAGCACGCAAGTTAATTTGCAATAAATAAATTTGAAGGCACACACACATCAAAACCCCTTCTCCCATTTTGACTGGTCTCATACCAGTTGAAGACAGCTACTTCATAAGTCTGTAACTGCTATTCCTGGCACTGGGACAAAGTTAGAAGTGTAACAAACATTCAAAGAAGAAACCAAAGATAAGTTATCTATATATCCTCTTTTGACTTTAAATTAGCCAGAAAGCAAATGTTAGTATGAGACAGGTCACATGCAACTCATTCTTTCATTCGTTATCACAGGGTATGTAAATTCATCCCACTTGTACCAGATGAACTGCGGGTTTACTGAAAGAGAACCAGGGAAACTGATCTCTAGAAAGGTAGAGGCCACAGTTCTCTCCTACCTACATTTAAATCATCCCCTACTTCAAATGCCTCTGTATCACACCAAAGCTTATCTCAAAGCACTTCAGTATAATATACAAAATATCGCGACACAAGTGAACCAATCTTACTGGTAGTATTTACATACACCCAATAGCCAGTTACTCTTCAGTAAGAGTTGGGATCATCTACCGGCAAAGAATTGACTGTATGAAGAAGATAAACAACTGACTTTCACCTATTCAACAACCAGAAACAAACAGGTCAGAAACAGGGCAAGGACCATACCCCAGTGAAGCAGGAGTCACATTCATGTGAATGGGTTTTGGTGTGGTGTGGTGTGTTGGTTTTTTAACAAAGGTATCTCTCACCTCTATCTCTTATCTGGATTCTGGAGAAGTGTACAATGGATTTCTTAGAACACCTGGTATTCACAATACTTATAGTTTAATTAGAAATAGTTACAAGTATAAACAATAATGTGGAAATAAAAGTATCGAAGAGTATATGCTCGCTTTGTGATTCAAATATCATGGCATCAACTCCCCTGATTATCTTTCCCAAATGTGTTTGTAAGCAATTAATTATTCACTTTTAACAAGTGGACTTACACAGGTCCCTGAGTGCATGCAGAAATTATACTACAACAGGACAAAAAGACATTGACTAATGTTGAGACATCTTTGGTGGACATAAGAGATGGCAGTCTCATGACTGGGCGGGATTCAATAGGATCAAATGGCATCCTTCTTCCCTCACATCTATCTTTCCTCTCACCCCTACTCATGATGCACATGGTAGTGTTTTTATGATGCTTAGACATAGCAGAAAATCTTGTTCAATTAAGGCTATGTTTGGGCTTCACACTAAATACTAGGATTTAGTCATAAATATGGGTTGTGTTCATTTGTAGACAGCGATTTGACTTTCAGCTGTATTTTATTTTAACCAAAAAGGAAAAGCAACCTAGAAAGAATCAAGGATCTTTTTTCTTCATGCGGGAAAAACAGGTGTAACATGCTCACTGGAGCACTAACTCATTTGCGCATTGGAAAACAGCAGATCTAGCATTTGCCTCAGCCTGGGACATTAAGGGAGGGAGAGACTCCTTGCCAGCCATTTGCTCTGGAATCCAAGTAGAACAGATCACCACTGCGCAAGCCAGCTGGTATTCTCAGGAGGAAAATATCGGGAATAACACTGCCTTAGCTCCGTACCCATGGTGCACTGTTCGCTGCATAAAATTTGTCAGCTACATGAAGCAAAGCACCAATATTGGCTACAACTCCCACAGGCATTCAAAGCGTCTCTATCGGCTTGCCCACAAAAAAACCCCAACAACTTCCTTAAAATATTCTGCTGGCTCACAAGACGTCATAAGTGTCTCTAAAGCATGATCTGGCTGGTTTGCACAGTCAGTAGTGAATTCAAGTTCTGCTTTAATGTGCTCCTTCTAGAATCTGTCTTTCGATGTATTACGAATGTGTACCTCTTGCTGACTTCAAGCAACCATCTCATAACTGTCTCAGCACTATGCAGTCCCAGCAGAACTGCAAGTCTTTGTTCTGTGCTCTCCCGTGTCTATTCCTCTTATCTTCCAGAATCACAACTTCAGTGTCATCAGCAATTTATTTTTTATGCTAAAGCTTCCTGCACGTTTTCCAGTCTGGCTGCTTTTCAGTCTCAAGTGCTGCCTGCTTCTGCTGTGTATATGGCAACCACAGTGACAACAAGGGCTGGGGTCATTTATCACCTCTGTCACCAGCTGAACGTGTGACCTTAACTGCATTAAAACGGACCAAATCCTCATCTGTTGTAAATTCATGGGGCTCCACTGAAGTGAATCATGCTGATTTAAACCATTTGGCCTTTCATCCCTATAAGCCTCAGTCAGCCCATCTGTAATTCTTTAACTCTTGCAAATGCAACACTTGGACATGCATGATATAGTCACTCCTAGTACACAGACTCCCAATTTAAGTGGGTGGAAGCAGGATTTTGTTTGCATCTTTTTTTATGCTGACCAAGTACAGAATCCCTTAATAGATTATAATGAAAATGGATAAAACCCTAACAAATCAATCACACAGTTCTGAAGATCCAAACACCTGTGCTCTATTCCTACTTCTCCCTAAGTGTCTGTTTAGAGCCACTGTTGAAATAGAGTACTGAGATAGAGGGACCCATGCTCCACCTTACATCCTCATGGTAAAAAGGAATGGGCAGTAAGAATTCTTCCAAGTGATCCAGATAAATGAAAGAATTTTAAAAATAAAATAAAATAAGTCACTGTGGCTAACAGTATTCATGAAAGCAAACCGTGAAAGCTTTGCCTAACATTAGGCAGACTAATTTACAGATTGGTCTTTGATTAATAATAAGGTAATTGTAGTACATGACTGTAGCAGCTGTTGACTATGTTTCCATGAAATAATATATCATTAACAGCAACAGGAGAAAGAATGCTCTTTTCCAAATTCCCTAAGCTCAACAGAAAAAAACAACAATTCCCAGCTCATGCCTTGAAAGAATTCTGGTGGTTCAAAATGAACTTATAATCCTCAGACTGACTGTTCCAGGCAAGGTACTCACAGCTTACTAAACTCTAATGAAAGGGAACCACATGATTCCTGTTCCCTGCAGGTTTTACCACACATAAGATGTGTGCCTCATGGGGCTGAATATTAAATACATTCATAATTACCATCCCAAATATTGTGTAATTTTATTATTTTCATTGCAAACTAATTGCTTTAGTTTCTTTATATGTTAACGTACTCCATTGGACACCACTTAAAAGAAGAACACATTTTTAGGAATCAATCATACTACACTTAGAAATAAATCATAATACTCTACCACGTTCTACTTAAGACTTCCATGAATCTTAGCAAAGACTCAGGCAATTCCCCTTTTGCTATATTGAGAATATAATTATTGCTAGATTAGATTTATCAGACTCATTTCAGTCTATCTCCTTACTAATAAAAACAATGAAAGAGAAGAAAACTCAAGGCAACTGAATATATTCATGCACTCAAAATTTGATTGCAAGTTGTTAATCAAACATTAAAACACAGTGGCTCACATTTCTGCAGCAATGAGTATAGTACACTTTAGGAAAATCAAGTGCCATAGCTGTAAAGCCCAGAACCACATACACCAAGCTTACACACACAGAAAAAAGACCTGCATTTTGTTTTGAAAATGGAAGGTTAAGAAGGTCCAAGCATAAAACTGAAGCCCACAAAGCAAGCACAGGAAGGGGAAAAAGAAAACAGCTTGCAAACTCAGAGCTGCCTAACCAGAAAAAAACAGCATGGAAGTTCATAGAAGTCCTAGAAAAAAGCTCCTAATTTCATTTTCTTTTCTGTGGAGTTAGGAACCCAACTCCCTGGAAATTCACAGCTTGTAGTCACAAAACAACACAGACTTCCATTAATGTTGGGATTGAAAACAAAGTTCAACACAGAAAAGTTTACAAGAAGCGGGTATATCACAGTTTCCATTTACCCCAAGTGCTAAATAAATAGCCAGATGTTAAGTGGAAGAGCAAGGCTCTTGGAAGCCATCAGCTGTGTTCCCCCTACTTAGCAATGATCTGCTCTGTGACCAAGGGACCCATGAGAACCTATCCCTCTCATCTAACACATGGATCCTACTCAGGCATTGTAGTTTTGTCCTGTAAAAGCAGCTTGAGACAGCTAGATGGAAGGCTGCAGAAAAGTATTGCTGCATTATCAGAGAGTTATGATGTATTATACCAGGAATATTTTAACCAAATAGATATTTTAACTTCATGTTTAGAAATCATGTTTTAGAAACAGCCAAATAAAGACCTTTGGATGATACCTAACATTATTTAGGAGAATGTTGTGGTTTAACCCCAGCCGGTAACTGAGCACCACACAGCCGCTCACTCACTTCCCCCCCACAATGGGATGGGGGAGAGAATCGGGGAAAAAAAAGGTAAAACTTGTGGGTTGAGATAAGAACAGTTTAGTAGAACAGAAAGGAAGAAACTAATAATGATAACAATAATAAAACAACAATAATAATAAAAGGATTGGAATATACAAAACAAGTGATGCACACTGCAATTGCTCACCAACCGACAACCAGTTAATTCCTGAGCTCACCCCGCCGGCTAACTCCCCCCAGTTTATATACTGGACATGATGTCACATGGTATGGAATACCCCTTTGGCCAGTTTGGGTCAGCTGTCCTGGCTGTGTCCCCTCCCAGCTTCTTGTGCCCCTCCAGCCTTCTTGCTGGCTGGGCATCAGAAGGTGAAAAATCCTTGACTTTAGACTAAACATTACTTGGCAACAACTGAAAACATCAGTGTGTTATCAACATTCTTCTCATACTGAATGCAAAACATAACACTATACCAGCTACTAGAAAGAAAATTAACTCTATCACAGCTGAAACCAGGACAGAGAATTTTATTAATTAAAAAGTAAGCAAAACTGTTTGTCAAATTCATTTTCTACAACTTTTTCACACAAATCTTCGTTAAAATTATTCACATCAACACACCATCTTACAAACTCAAGACAATTCTAATAGTCAGCACTGTAAGAGAAGAAAAAGAAGCCACCTGTCCACAGTTACTGACAAAATCGGGTTTCACACTCAGGTCGGTGCTATTTGGGAATCAAATACTAAATCTGATTCCCAGACAAATACTTCTCCCAGCCACCCCCATTAATAGAAAAGATGTTGTAGCTAGTAAAGGTGAAGTAGACAAGGAGCAGTGAAAAGCAACCTTTTGAGAAGAGTAACAGGCAAGGAGAAATACTGATTATATTAGGGGAGAGTGTTTGCAGAAAAGGAAAGCTGCGTGGTGGCTGCTATGAACAGATGATTAAAGTTTGTTTCATTCAGCTTGCTCGAGAAACAAGAAAGTGTACACATAGGCCCAAAATGGGCAAACAGTCCTTTCAGTTGAGGTATTCAATTAATAATCTTTTACAACTGCCTTTTGTCTAAAGTTTACTGCCTTACCATATTGCCTCTCACAACTGAGGCAACTACCTGTTACTTGAACATCCCTCCACCACCATTTTCAACAAACAGTTTCTAACAATTATCCCCAAAACTGATCAGAGCAGGTGATTAATCTTATCAGGTAACGCTTTTACTGTAAGTTCCTAGATGTCTCTGGTGTGCTTTGCCATCGTTAACCCAAACAAAGCTATACAGCTTTGAAGGGTCTTTAATCAGACTCCATCATTATGTCCAAGTTGGTATCATTTGCTCCCCTTTATCATCAGATGTAACCCTCAAAGCTAGTCTGATTTTCTGAAAGATCAGGGACACTTGCGATGGCATTTTTATAAAAGTTAGTGTTTTAAATCAGTCCTAGAGGTCGAATCAAAATATTAACTTCTTAGCAGGGTACGATCCATTTGTACTCTGCCTCCTGCTTGGGAAGACAGAAAGCAGAGATGACTACACCATGCCTATAAGTTTTGTAGGAAGACAAATTGCTATTTCTTTACAACATGTTCCCTCACATCTAAGAAACACAGATCTGTAGCCCACATTTTGCCTCCAACCGTTTTCAGTATATAAAAAAGTTCAGCAAATACAAAGAGAGAAAATTGGTGAGCAAGGATGGCAATAGCAACAGAAAAATGATAACAGAAATAATCTCTCATGTCAGTTCAGAGAGAGCAGTTTGGAGACCTATCTCAAGACAGAGGAATATAGAGAACAGGTAAGGCAGCAACCTAGCAGGAGAGATGCCTACTGAAACACAGAACTGCTCAGAAACTCAAGGAAGAAATTCAACTCTCCTCTCAACGCAGAGAAGATAAATGTCTAGAATAGACAGTTAAAGAAAAAGCAACTGGAAAATGCAAAATTAAAAAAAGTTAATAAAAGAGACAAAGATGGAAAAAAAGAGAAGTTTGGTGATAAAACCATGTCCAAATGAGGAAAAGTCCTCAAGTCATCCTGATTTTTTTAAATTATCTTTTAAATTCCATTGAAAGATACCACACAGAAGAGTTTACTGACACTGTTTAACGACATTATCTCAGTTGGTCAAACTCAACTGGAACTTACAAAAAGGACCTTCTGAACAAGCATGCTACAAGGTTCCTTTTTTCTTGTTCTAACTCACAGATGCTAACTAATTCAATTCTGCCAAGCACTTAAGCACATGCTTGACTTTCCTCATCCCTATTCAGTAAAACACTTAAAAGCACATACTTAACTTTCAAAACATGAGTGGTCACGTTGACTTCAATAGGACATAAGCACAATGCCGAGTGCTTCGGTGGATCAGTGCACAGGGATATAATTTAGCTCCCCTTCACTGGATGATTTGGACATCCTGTGTCTTGCCATTTCATAATAAAAGACAGAATAGTAAAACAAACTTTAGAGGGTAAAATTAACTATATAGTAACTGTAAACGAAGTTGCTCTATTCTGAATGCTTTTTAGGGTTATTGTAAAAGCTGAAATGAATTCTCAGTATTTTATACTGTAAGAACAAATGAATACATTATTTTCTTAAATTTATGCACAGGCCTAATTGCTATGCAGGCATAAATAAGATCTAAGAAATGCAAAACCAAGATACCATATGGTTCTCAGTTCAAAAAATCAGAGACATAAAAGCAGATTTCACACACTTGGGTGTGAACACAAAACTCCGATTAAAAGAAAACTAAATACAGCACGTCTCCATGCTTTCCTGATTATTTTTTTTCATACACAGTTTTGAATGCATAAAAGAGGTGTCAAAAAACAAGCCTGGGTATTTCCCAATTACCTCAATCACTTTTAATAAGTAAACAGTTTGCACACTTATTATTTAAAGGTTAATAATTCCAGGATGAAAAAAAGGATTCAGAAGCACATATTACTCCATTTCTGCATATATACTTATGAGATACCAACATTTATATATCACTGACCTCTGACTCTATACAGATCAGCGGTTTTGCTGATATTTATGCTCTTTTGAGATAAGTGACATAACTAGTTTTGCACACTGTTCTTTTTACACAAGTATATTTTGGCTGCTTTAGTAGCACTTGTGAGTCTGACGAAAGTTTGTGGAGAGGAAGATATTCGTAAACAGGAGGGAAAATTCAGAAAATTAAGCTGTGTGATCTCATTTACTATGTAAGCACTCACAACTGAGTAACTACAAGCCCGCAGCTAAAAGCTTTGGAGAGGTTTAAGTTTTAGCTCATGATAGTGTCTATTCATGACTTACTCCATCACACCCAAGCTCTACAATATTAAATAGCAATAGTGCTTCCATACTGTCAAAGTGGCCTAAAAACATCAGAAAGCATGTTGTGAATACAAACGTACAGTCTCTCAGCTGTTGCAAAAAAGCAGTCATTCAAGACCCATTTTTTCTCCATGGCCCTCAAGTGAACAGGTAACACAACTCACACTCCCAGCAATAAATATTATTCCTGTTGCAGCTTGTATTACAAAGATTGTTCCTTCTCATTATAAGGGCCTGCTTTTACATATTCAATAATTTTAGCTTATTCTGCTTAGATGTATCTGCTTCAAAGAGGAAAATGTCAGTCAGAAAGCTTTGTTGCACCTGAAAGCGAAGCCAACAACTGATTCATTACAGTCAATAGCTCAATGTCTAAGTGGATACCAGTAATGAGTCATGTCCCTCAAGGGTCCATACTGGGACCAATGCTATTTAATATCTTAATCAGTGACATAGACAGTGGAATTGAGTCCACTCTCAGCAAGTTTGCAGATAACACCAAGAGTGGTGCAGCTGATATGCTAGAGGGGCAGGATGCCATCCAGAGAGACCTTAACAGGCTTGAGGAGTAGACCCATGCAAACTTCCCACTCGAACCCCTGTGGAGAAGGACTTGGGGATACTGGTGTATGGAACATTGGACAGAGGATGGCCACAAAAATTTTCAGCAGGCTGGAACACCTCTCCTACGAGGAAAGGCTGAGAGAGTTGGGGTTGTTCAGCCTGGAGAAGGGAAGGCTCCAGGCAGACCTTATTGTGTCCTTCCAATACTTAAAGGGGGCTTATAAGTAAGACAGAGAGACACTTTTCACCAGGGCCTGTAGTGACAGGACAAGAGACAACAGTTTTAAACTGAAAGAGGGTAGATTTAGATTGGATATAAGGAAAAAGTTCTTTACTGTAAGGGTGCTAAGGCACTGGAACAGGTTGCCCAGAAAGGTTGCGGATGCCCCCTCCCTGGCAGTGTTCAACACCAGGTTGGATGGGGCTTTGAGCCACCTGGTCTAGTGGAAGGTGTCCCTGCCCATGGCAAGGGGGTTGAACTAGATGATCTCTAAAGGTCCCTTCCAACCCAAACCATTCTGTGAGTCTGCCCAATTCCCAGAGCTGCAAAGAAGCGTGGAAAGGCATCTAAAACCTGTCAGCTGCACAAAGCCTGCTAGGATAACTCCACAAAGCAACAGACCCTGTATGCTAGTGTCAAAATTAAATTCCAGGTGACACACAAAGGTGCCCCAAAACTGATTTTGAGACATGTAGCTCTGGAAAAGTCCCTTAATGAGCAACATAAAAATGAAAATAAGCCAGCAACATGATTCAGACTCTGCACACTAGGAAGGAAAACATCTTCTGTTTAGAACAACTGCTTAACACGGCTGCTGAACCAGGCCCTCCTACACCGTAGCACAACATATGAATGTATTCCCAAAACACAGCACATTTACATCTGAATACAAAAACATCTACCAATCTCCATATATTCTAATTTTCATGTACTCCTTGATCTTTTTGTTTGTGACATAACGAAGTTTTCAAACTGGCACAAACTAGTAAATTAAAAGCCAGAACAGGGACACTTAAGCTACTGTTCTTACCAGCTTCTGCGAATAAAAACTCTTGTTCATACTCGAAATAAGCATACTTGCTCAGCAATCTTTGCATATTTGCAGCTCTCCTTGTATTTTCATGAATTTATTTTCCAGAAATGGAATGTGTTCTTTGATTATTCTTCTTCAGAAAAAAAAGACCAGAATAATGTCAGATGAATTCCAACAGTGGTAGCCAGATTAAGCGACCTTATTCTGAAACCTTGAAGCAACCTTCTGAATCCTGGTGTAGTACATCTACTTGTTATTCTTGTGGGGATATGCATAGATGGCATAACCAAGATATGGGTAGCACGAATAAGGAGCAAGCACACACTGTCTAGACGTCTCACTAGAATGGTGGGTATATTAATACTTAGCCTCATAGCTCTCATTAGTCCTAACTGTCAACTGCATATGTTAGACAATAAGCAGTTGCTTTGCAGTTGTAAATCACACACTTAAGCAAGTATCCTGCCTGCAGACTCTCTTTGCACACTGCAAAAACAGTCCTAACAAAATTACATAGAGAGGAGCTACAGTCCACAGAGGGGAAATGTTTAGAAGTAATGAAGGAGAGCGCTCTTGCTGGACAGCAAACTGCCAGCTTCAGAACAAGCAAACGAATCTCTCCGCTTTAGCAAAGCGGGAGGTATTTTGTATGAAATTTCTAGAACTTCAAGTGTTACCAAGAAATTGAACTAGTGACAGCATTGTGCCATCTGCCAGCTTGGATGAGATATTCAAAAACATCTGACATACAGCAGTCTTCACTAGTCAGTCTTATTGAGGTCTTTTGAAAAATCACAATTCTGTGCAGAGGGACAACGAGCGCTTTTTAAAATCTACTGTATCTGACTACTGCTAATGTAGGCTGTAGCAAAAAGCTGCATACACTTCATGAGATAATTTCACAGAGTATTCCATTCAATGCCTTTATGCTCAGCGATGACATAGAATGGCAACAGCAAATCTCACTCATTTTCTTCTGTCAAAAGCATATGTCACAAAGGCAAATCTCACACATACTACGTGCAGGAGACGTCTGACAGGGACCAGACAGTGTGACCTAGTAAAGGAAAATAGTGAATGGAAATTAAGTCTTTTTAAGAAAAGAAAAATGCTGCTAAAAGAAGCTTCTAGACAGTTTTTCTTCTTCAACTGGTGACAAAAGTATCTAGTATTAAAAAAATAAATAAATAAAATTGAGCTTATTATTTCAGAAGCTAATTATTATTTGGATTAGATGAGTGCCTGCAGGTCCTGTCTGAGGCACCCTATGGTACATGATACACCTACATTTAAGAAAATGTGGTCCATACTTCAATGGGCTTAAAACTCAAATACAAATCGGATATCTGAACTTAACAAATGGAAGTGTGAGATGAAATTAAAATAATGGTCTAGCAGCTACAGTTATTTTGTCATGGTATGAAGTTGTCTATTGTGGTTCTAAGTCTTACAAACAAGAATTACACCACATAGACAGCTCGTGGAAGTCAGTAGAAATCGGTCTTCCTTCTCCTCTGCCCTGACTTAAGAGATAATACAGGTATTTTGTAAATTTTTTTTAGTTAGCCACAACCTCTTCTTTCATGTTACATTAAGTTTTCTTCTCATCATTTATAATACAAAGCAGGACTTCTTAGGTCTTCTATGGACAACCAAAATGTTTAACAAAATACAGGAGATGTCTCTTTATTAGCACATCTATTGGTCTTTATCTTCCTATCTGCATTCACCGAGTACCTCAAGTCAGTGGAATATCACTAAATTTCTTCTGTTTCTTCCCTTCACTGACTTTTGCCATTCCCTTCACTGACTTTTGCCATTCCATACAATATCTTCTGGGCAGACCAGAGTCCCTGAGGGATTCCAAAAAGTGTCCCTTCAGACATACTTTCAAATCCTTTAATTGTCTATGTTTCTTCTTAATTAATGCCCAATTATCAAATCAAAAAAAAAAAAAAAAAACCCAACTTTGTAGTTGTCTTACACCTATGAAATTTAAATTTTTGATGCAAGTTTTTGAAAGGTCATGTATCTTGCCTTTGTTTCTCTCTTTCTGCCTTCAACCTAGCCGGAAAGTGGATGCAGTCCTTTAACTTCCATCACATGCTGAAAATTACACTATTGCTGTATGACTTTTCCTATAACATCATCAATAAAATTAACACCTCTGCTTTAGTCCTAAATTCCTGTCAAGGAGGGCAGAGATTGCACCCTGTGTCACCTCTTAAGCTCATTACTGCTCTAATAATTATGTCCAGGGTTACAACATTTTTTGGCTGTGGGCCAAAGGCCGTTCTGTAAAATATTATAATGCATTTTCTTTAAGTCTGTTCTTTTGATCCAATCACAAACTATTTTAGAAGAGACGGCTAGCTGAAAAATAGTTGTAGCTCCAGGGAAGTCAACTAACAGCAGCCCTGATCATTACGAATTACTTTCCCTTTGTTACGTACACACCATAAACACAAAATACATGATTCTTCACCCTGCTACAGTATTAAATATATTTTCTCTCAGAATCCTATAGTCAGGTCTCAATTTCTGTCTTAGATTTCTCTCTGTCTTAGAGCAATGGAGCAGGACATGGCTTTTCTCATGTCAAGAGTCTAGTTGACTGCTTTTATGCTCTACCTCATCCTTGACTCAGAACTCTTCAAGTTCTTCACAATAAAAGTCAGGCAAAATGGACATGCACAACATTTTTACAACAACTGCAAATACGATCATGCGAAATATTTTGACTCTTTCTTCAAATTAAACTTTTGTTATATTGCTGTACATATTGTGCCAGGGTGCACCAAAAGGCACAGGGAGGTGGCTGGGTTGCACCACAAGGCGCTTGGAGGACCCTGGGGCACCAGGAGAGGGGCAGGACCATCCCAGGGTGCTCTGAGAGACACACAGAGGCCCCTGGGGCACAAGCAAAGCTCAGACAAGGCCTGAATTCATGCACCAAAATACATATAGGGGCTGCTTGGGTCTATATAAAGGCACACAGGGAGTTCTGGGGTACCCCAGAAGTGGTGCATAGCACATGGGCCAGGCCAGGGCCATGCTGGCCAGGTCAAGGCCCAGTGGGAGACCCACAGCCCTCGGCAGCAGAGCCCAGGGCCCAGCCTGAAGGCATATGGAGGGCAGACCTGAAGTGCCAGTGGGGCTAGGCAGCAGCCACCCATGTGCAGGTATGCGGGCAATACCCCTGCCCTGGCACAGCTCCTCCTCACTGAGCACTGGGGAACACAGCCCGAAGCCCCTGGGGCTCAGGCCCACTCTCCCGAGTGGGGAGACAGAGCAGCAGGCTGAGATATCCAGATGCTCAGACCCTCCGTCTTTGCCTTGACCTTCCCCGCCTGCTGGGTGCTGGGCAAAGGCCTCATGACATCACAGGGCATTTGGTGACAGCACGGTGGGTGACAGCTCACACCATCACCCTCACATTGCACAGGCACTGCTGGTGACTGGCTGAGCTCGGCTCGGGGTGATGGCGAGGGACTGTCTGTGCAAAGATTGCAGCTCATCAGGGAGCAGCATGATGCCGAGCCTGGGGCTCTCCCTGGTCCTTGCTCTCTGCATGGTCTCTCTCTTCCCCAGCAGCCTCAGCCTTTCCAGCCGTCCCGCCTGGGCCACAGTCATGTGGGATGTGCCTGCCCAGGACTTCGAGCAACAGGGCACTGGCACAGGGAGCCAGTGCTCCTACCGGCCCTGCCCAGCAGAGCAGCTTCAATCCTCCTCTGCCCAGCTAAGTATAACCCTGGGGTCCCTGGAGGTGGCCTGTTTAAGCTGCTCAGGCCTGTGCCTGCTGCTCAGCGGGGTTTTGCTTCTATGCTGCCTCTGCAGAAAAGCCAAGAGACACCCGAGAGAGGCGAGTGATGGGCATCAGGCAGATGGGATGGTGCCAGGTGGCTGGGAGCCAGGACACGCCACGGCCTTGGGCCAACAGTATGTAGGACAAGGACTAACAGCCCATGTAAAGAAGAAAGCCTGCGCAGGCACCAAAGATCCTCTGCCTCTTTCCCAGCCCTTTGCCCAACCCCAGGAGGCAGAGGTGGGTCTCTGCAACAGAGGAAGAAACAAAGACAGGCTGACCCACAAGGGGAACAAGACAGAGCCTGCCTGAGGTCGTCTTCACACAACCTGCTGCCTGGGGCAGCCCAGCCAGGCCTGAGTTTCTCTAGGAGAGGCCAAGCCCAGCCAGAGAGGTCTCAGCCCCCTAAGGCCCCTGCCCCTTTCATCAGGCTCCCTGCCCTGTTGTTTCCAGGAGATGGGCCAGACACCCTCAGTTTCTCCAGGGACATCCTGCCAGGGTGACTGCTCCTGCAAGAACTATGAGCTGATCTACCAGCTGAAGGAAAATCCTGACTTGATGAAGAAGTACCTGAGGCACCTGGACCACTGCTACCTGCAGAAGAACATTCTCCAGAGGCAAGAGAAGAAAATGTGGGAAGACTTGGAAGAAGAGGAGACACATTTCTCTGCTTGACCATACACCCACAGCTCCAGCAAGGTTCTGAGCAGGGCAGGACATTGCAGGGGATGCAGTGAGCAATGCTGTCCCTGTGCACTGGGACATCTCCAGCAATAAATGTTTTATACGAAACCAGCTCCAAGCTATTTGTAACATCAAAGGAAGGTTCAAAGATACAGAGGCAAGTTACTCTGCACAGGGATGTTGCAAAGTGCCTCCTAACCAAAGAGAAATCACATTCATGCTAATTGTTCAGGGTTCTCCTAAGAAAAAGCAGGAAACCAGGACGACTGCATTATCAGCAGTTAAAGTACAATCACAAAAATCAGAACCCTCCCCTACACTGCCTGTGAAAAACATTATTCCTATAATTAGTCCTATAGGATTAAGTGAGGCTTCTTTCACATTCTCAGTTAAACACATCCAAATGCCTGCACAGACCAACATAAAATTTTACTTACTAGTTACACTGCCAAAACACCTCCTTTGCTCCCATCACCCTGTTACGCATCCCTCTTCATTCACAGAGAACATGCTCTCATCCTCAGGCAAGGTTACAGATATTGTAATTGACCAACTTTTAGACAATTGAAGTATTACTACAAATCAAAGCAGGGATTTGGGAACCCATCACTGTAACAGCTGTGACTTTCCACTGTGAAGAAGGAAAAACTGCCCAACTCAAACACAGGGGCGCAGGAACCCAATAAATGAGAGAAAGCAGAGGTAGGAGGCAAATCTGACAGAAGTAGTGTTGGGGCTTGAGACGCCCTGGTCACTGGGCAAGAATGAACCGGTCAGAATCTGGTCAGAAGTTCCATCATTTTCAGATTTTGGGTATGTTTAATGAAGCCAGCACACTTCCATGAATGGATGATTGGTTATGCATGTTATACAAGCAATAAGTCTTTTGGAGGGACTACAAGATGTAAAGACCATTCCTTATACCACCATAATTCCCTGCTGTGACGTACCTATGTTGTCATGCAAAATTCATCAGCAAAAATATATGCCATAGTGAATATTCCACTTGTAACATCAACAGAAGAGGAATCGTGCACTATTCATAATGGCTAGCAACATATCTCTCAGGACTTCTGGACAGACTTTGTCAATATGACACAGTAGCTCCACAGAAAACAAACAAACAAACAAACAAAATATATGCAACACATTTTGGTTCTGAGCAATAATTTTACTATATCAACACCCTTCTGCAACTTTTTTCCCTGATTGAGTTATTGCTGTTAATGTACAAGTTTTCTCACAGCATACTCCTCGAGAAGCTGGCAGCACATGGCTTTGACAAGTGTACTCTTCGCTGGGTACAAAACTGGCTGAATGGACGAGCCCAGAGGGTTGTGGTGAATGGAGGTAAATCCAGTTGGCGGCCAGCCACAAGTGGTGTTCCCCAGGGCTCAGTACTGGGGCCGGTTCTCTTTAATATATTCATCAATGATCTGGACGAGGGGATTGAGTGCACCCTCAGTAAGTTTGCAGATGACACCAGGTTGGGAGGGAGAGCTGATCTGCTCGAGGGTAGGAAGGCTCTACAGAGGGATCTGGGCAGGCTGGATCAATGGGCCGAGGCCAACTGTATGAGGTTCAACAAGGCCAAGTGCCGGGTCCTGCACTTGGGTCACAACAACCCCATGCAACGCTACAGGCTTGGGGAAGAGTGGCTGGAAAGCTGCCCGGCAGAAAAAGGCCTGGGGGTGCTGGAGGACAGCTGGCTGAATATGAGCCAGCAGTGTGCCCAGGTGGCCAAGAAGGCCAACGGCATCCTGGCCAGTATCAGAAACAGGGTGGCCAGCAGGAGCAGGGAAGTGAGCGTCCTGGTGAGGCCACACCTTGAGTACTGTGTTCAGTTTTGGGCCCCTCACTACAGGAAAGACTTTGAGGTGCTGGAGCGTGTCCAGGAGAAGGGCAAAAAAGCTGGTGAGGGGCCTGGAGCACAAGTCCTATGAGGAGCGGCTGAGGGAACTGGGGTTGTTTACTCTGGAGAAAAGGAGGCTGAGGGGAGACCTTATCGCTCTCTACAACTACCTGAAAGGAGGTTGTAGTGAGGTGGGTGCTGGTCTCTTCTGTCAGGTGCTGGTGATAGGACAAGAGGAAAAGGCCTCAAGTTGCAGCAGGGGAGGTTTAGATTGGATATTAGGAAAACTTTCTGTACTGAAAGGGTTATCAGGCATTGGAACAGGCTGCCCAGGGAAGTGGTTGGGTCATCATCCCTGGAGGTATTCAAAAAGCATGTAGACAAAGCACTTCAGGACATGGTTTAGTGGGCATGGTTGATGGTTGGACTCGATGATCTTAAAGGTCTTTTCCAACCTAAATGATTCTATGATTCTATATCAAGATTTTGGTTCTACCTCAAGTTCAGTTATTTGAATCCTTCACCAATGCCTTCAGTAATTCAGAGCAAGCAATGGGTCAGGATGAAGTCAAGAACATTTTTTTTTTTTTAATATTTATTTTCTTATCATAATCCTATTTTCAGAGCTCAGTATTTTGAGGTACTTCCATTCCAGTTGGTTTGAGAGAGAGATCACCATTACTAAAGACAGTTATTGCAAACAAGAAAGTAGCTGTCTTGTCCTCTGTGCAGGCTATGACCCAAAAGCACTCTGGTATCATTTTATACACAATGGTTGAAAGAGTGAAAATTTGAAATATCACTCCTGAATACAATTGATACAGCTGTAAAGAGGTATGTGTGTGTGGTCTTTCAAAGCCAACCAAAGGTTTCTGAGGGTAAAAGTGTTCCAAGTTTTGGGAAGTATTTTGTGCTAGTAAGGAGAGTAAAGTACTAAAGTATGTGAAAGCAGGTTACTCTAGCTGAAAAGACAGGACATAATTTCTTAAATAAATATGGCTTTAAGACAAGTGGTTACATACTTGTAGGAGGGCTGGTTGTCTTCAAATATGAAGCCTAGGAGCTTCATTTTTTCATACAAAGTGATTTAGTTTTAGAAGAAAAGGCATAGAAGTAAAACAAATGTGTTTCAGAGCCATAGCTACCTGACTGTCCTGCAAACGTGAAGAGCACAGCTGAAGTCAAGTCAATAGATGCCTTTAGCAGACAGCGGAGTTAATGACAGCACAACTTCAGCTTCACTAAAACTGACCTTCATTAAACTGCTCTTCTTTCTACTGATGGTCAGAGCTAAACCTCTGCATGGCCAGCATTTCGTGTTTGCATCTAATAGAAAGTCAGATCAGCAGCATATTATTTGTATATTACTTGCACTTTTAACTCCTCTAGGGACATCAGAGAGGTTGGACAAGAAAAGAAAAAAAAAAAAAAAAAAGCCTTTCAAGGAGTAAAAAATTATCATCCTATGAATGCAGCAGTAGACAAATGCAGAACAGAGGTATTGAAGAACAAACCCCTTAATTTTGGTGAACTTCATAACTGGACAATTCCAATGCCAAAATGTGGTCCACATCCCTAGAGGCAGCTACTGGATAGGTCCAGGGGCAAAAAAACCTAAAAGCATGGTGTATGCTTTGAAATTAAATATGACTGGGAGAAGATCCAGAACTGTGTCAGGAACTAGACCAAAGTGGGAATGACTTTGGGAGGCTACTCCTTCAGATCATTAGAAATAGCAAGTGAAAACCAAACAGGTAAGATGTGCTGAATGCTAAACTTAATGACTGTCTTCCTAGTCAAAGTAATACCCATGCCTCACCACCAGAACTACAGTGCATATCCCAGGAAAGTACAGAATATTAGTACAACTAACGCAGTCTTACACACTTTTATCACTCATGCAGATATCATCAAGAAGTATCACTGAACAATAGAAGGATTTTTTGCTTGTGTTTTATCCTCAGAATACACTTTGTATACCACAGTGGCCCAATAAGGCAAAATAATCCAAGATGCAACAAAGAAATCCATTAGAAATTTGTCCACATACAAAAACCATGCCATTTGTTCCCATTTATAGCACCCTTGATAACTTTGTGCATAACAAAGAAATGAGTATTCAGCCTTGAATGGTCCTCAGTCAGATAAGGGATAGAGATCAAACACCTAGAGCCTGCAAAATTACTACCAAGGAAAGATCTGACCATTATTGATTGGCTTAAGCAGAATTAAAGAAAAAAAAGAAACAAGTCATGGACTTCTAATGCACTGTAAATGAACTGTAGAAAGAGACAGTAACACTTTGTAAGCAGTAGATCAAGTCTCACACTTGACAAAACCGCTAAAACAGCTTTTACAGTTAAAAAATAGGGAAGTCTTTTGCCTTTTCTTACAGCTTTGGTACTATTTTCAAGAACCTAAGAATCAAAGTCCCATAAGACTACATATATCTCTAGCAAAGGGCTATGCAAGAAAGCCATAAGTTTATCAGTTTTCCGCTGAAGGAAATATTATAAAAATTTCTACACATTATACACTTATTAGAAATTTTTCTATAGAACTGTAAGGCTGAATTAGAAAAATGAAGTTAATCAATACATTCCTCAGGAGGCTATAAAGGCTAACATACTATTCACAACAAACAATACAAGATTCTTCTCAGAGAACAAGACTAGACAGCAACAACTTTAACTGACACTTTTAAAAATAAATCCTATTACAGCCAGTCAATCCCTTTCCACTTCCCACAACAAGGCTGATTCTAGTGGACTTTTGATTCAGATTATAGTCTTCAGACTACTCAAGGCTGAGCTGATCTATCAAAACTTGCAGAGGAAATTTGGCCTTTTCCCCTATTCCCATTATCTTGCATCCTGTTCTGTCATAATTTTTACCTACCTTGCACCTACACAGTATTCAATAGTATTAGAAAGCAAGAACCTTCCAGCAGCAGAAAAACTGGAATTAACACCCAGTATCTGGAATTCCCTTTATAATGAAATATATCGTATTCAAAAGGGGTAAAGAGACTTACGAGACAATGTCTTTCAGCACTGCCTCCAAGGTGGTACCATGTCATTTAACAGATGCTATGCCCCTGGGCAGCTCCCCATCAGCCCTGCAGCTGTGGCTGTCTCTGTAGAAACATTAGTCTTCAAGGCACCTGTGGTGTCCCCCTGAATCTCTATAGTGCCTTATGTGATCTTGGGGAAGTCACTTAGTCATTCAAGCATTAAAATGGAGAATCCTTTCAGGGTTGTTGAAAAGATTTAATGCAATGTCTGTATGAGAGCCCTAAAATCTTTAAGTGGCAAAGCCTCCTGGAGCAAACAGTGGGGACAAACAGCACCAAAAACTGCCTTACAAATGGAACACAAATTAATTATGAATTATTTTAGTATTATCCCAGACCCTTAAGTGGGAAAGTTCTGTTGTTAATTGTTAGACTGTACATCTGCTGTTTGCTGAGAACGTATGGTGCAATTGTAACAGGAACTGCTGACTAAGGGAATACAGCACTTTATTTGGATAATAAAGCGTACCTTGAGAAGCACTTACATTGTTCATCATCTTGCACTAACCATACATAAGTTGCTCGACCACTGAGTATCAGGATTTGGGGGCATGCTTGCATGGCACTGTTTTGAACTGTTCACTCTGTATCTGTATTTTTTCCTTTCTGAATACATAGCTAGGACCCAAAGTCACTCAACAGACCAAATAATACAGGAGTAAAGGACATCGCTCTCTCTCTGGGTTATTTGGCAGTAGTGGGCTAACCTCCAGAGAAAATAAATAATTTTCAGAATTATCGTTGTTTTCATAATTATTTTTTTTTAAAAATTGTCTGGGTGACAGCATCAGACTTATGATCTGTCCTGAAAGCCTGTACTGAACTCTACAATTAAAATATGCCCATCAAAAACCTGCTAACTAATTTGTGTGTGCTAACCAATATGAAGTATATGAATGAGTGTAAATGATTTCATATTTACTTGAACTTATTATCCCAATCCTCTACCATTACCCATTCTTCAGCATGGAAGACACTCCTATGTTTATTTGAACATGTGAATCATCTAATTTGACACAAAAGTGAGTACACATATTGGATGCAGTGGATTAGTCCTACTGTGTTTCATCTGCTTTCAACAGACAAAAAGGATATTCAGCACCTTACTGCTCCTTTTACTAAGGCTTCTGTTTTCGTTACATTCTTGCAATGAATTACAAAATACACGTTTTCCTCTTATTCAGCTTTGACAGATTAGCAGCCTGAATTTGCCCAGCACAGGAATTCAGTGTTCCACAATTTATTGAATGAGGAAGTCATTAGCAGGTCAAAGCTCAAATGCTGGTGTGCCTGCTTAAAGTTATTTTCATTCTTATACAAATACCTCAGAGGCGTGCAATGCACATGGCACTTTTCAAACACTTGCTCCTGTCTGATTTGAGGAAACTGTACGCAAGGAAATATTTGCAATATTCAGGCCAATAGGTTACATCAACTGTTATGGTCTCATCTTTATCCATTATGACTGCAGCTCTAAGAATCTCCTTTTATACAGACGATCTGAAGAAAGTTACAAACAAAAGGCAGACACACCCATGAAATGGAGAAAGCAGCTAGCTACTCAGACTTTAAACTTTGCTCAGGAAGATGGCTATTAGAATACAAGGAATAAAATAGGTATTTTAGAAGGAAAATACAAGGAAACAGAGGTTTAGGAACAAAGGTAACTAAAAACAGAGGCGGAGCCAAACTATCAAAGAATTCCTAAAGATATGTAGGCGATATGGTTGGACAGGCAATTCAGATTGTACTGAAAATGTAACTGAAAGCTATTTAATATAATAGAGTATTACAGATAGTGTATTACAGCCCAACACAAAACTTTCAGCCCACAAAAATAAAGCATTGCTGGGTATTTCCACACCAAAGACACTGGTAAAAATCCAGAAGCTTAACACCAGCCTTTCCATAGCTGATTTTAAGTTATTACATATATCTGTACTTGCAATACATGTAATCCATTACTTTAATCCAGACCAACTGAAGTTACATGGCAACAGCAAATCAATTGTTAATCCTACCTCTGATCAGCAAATTCATACTTCATCTGCAATCACTAAAGGTGCTATGGAAGAATAAACTGGTTTTTGAAAGAAGAGATTAATCTATGTTTTTATTCCTCTCTGTTCCCACAACTGCTGCTCTGACCTTCTTCTCTTCAGGCTAGTTCACGCTGTGTAATGTTTTCGAGGTGGGCACAGCAGCGCAAGGCACACACCTGCATGGCTGCTTCTGCTCTGGCCCTGACACCTGTCCCTCGCACCAGCAGAACTCTTTTGCACCAGGCCCAGGGACCTGCTGCAAAATTACTCCCCACCTTCAGCCTGTAACACCTAAAAGACCTCCAAAAGCTTCACAAGTGAATAGCTAAAGTGACAACTATAATCCTCAAGCTCAGACAGAAACAAGAAATGACAGAAGAACCAACCGAATAGCACAAACCCAGGTTTCCCTCTGCAGTTTCTGAAGCTGAGACTAATATAAGGCAGCCCAGTAAGCTTCTGGAAAAGCAGTAAATGCAGAAGGCACTGTAGCAAAGCAAAAGCAATCCATTGAAACACTGACATTTCAGGGCAATGTAGACTGTCCAGGCAATACTAGTATAACATAACATTAGCAGCTCATACTGCTTCTGTGGAGATTATGAAAATACCAAATTTCAGTGCTGCTAACAGGAATGGTGAAATAAGTAAGGCAGATCAAGTGAAAGATTTAGACAAGACATTATATAAAATTTATCTTTTTACACAACTAAGACTGTTTAATATTTTCAAGGGTTGCTGTTGACAGACGTAAGTAAAAGGCAATGTTGAATGAGAGCGGGAAGGCTTATAAGGTTGGCCAGGAATGCTCACTTGAGTCATTCCCCCATTTAGGAGTGGGCTGTACAGGAACACGACACCTCATATGAAGCATTTCCAAGGCAAAAAACTAGAAGAGAAGCTGGCAACAGTTCCCTGATGCTTTGTTTTGGGCTACATGAACTATTTTGCCTCTTTATTTAAGGGAGGTAGAAATACTTAAAAGAAATAAAATCCCACAGACAAGCTCCTATTCTGATAATCTCTCTTTAAATTGCATGGGAAAAGCCAATTGGAAAGTGTAACCCACTAAGCTATAATTATTAATTTGGTCAGTAAAAGGTCAAATCAACCCCTACTTTATATCTTGAGTGTGCTCACACGGCATGTGCAGGACAACCAGGGGATCAGGCCCAGCCAGGACGGGTTCAAGAAAGGCAGGTCCTGCTTGACCAACCTCATCTCCTTCTAAGACCAGGTGACCCACCTAGCGGATGAGGGGAAGGCTGTGGATGTTGTCCACCTGCACTTCAGTAAGGCCTTTGACACTGTTTCTCACAGCATACTCCTTGAGAAGCTGGCGGCACATGGCTTTGACAAGTGTACTCTTCGCTGGGTACAAAACTGGCTGAATGGACGAGCCCAGAGGGTTGTGGTGAATGGAGGTAAATCCAGTTGGCGGCCAGCCACAAGTGGTGTTCCCCAGGGCTCAGTACTGGGGCCGGTTCTCTTCAATATATTCATCAATGATCTGGACGAGGGGATCGAGTGCACCCTCAGTAAGTTTGCGGATGACACCAGGTTGGGAGGGAGAGCTGATCTGCTCGAGGGTAGGAAGGCTCTACAGAGGGATCTGGACAGGCTGGATCGTTGGGCCGAGGCCAATTGTATGAGGTTCAACAAGGCCAAGTGCCGGGTCCTGCACTTGGGTCACAACAACCCCATGCAACGCTACAGGCTTGGGGAAGAGTGGCTGGAAAGCTGCCCGGCAGAAAAAGGCCTGGGGGTGCTGGAGGACAGCTGGCTGAATATGAGCCAGCAGTGTGCCCAGGTGGCCAAGAAGGCCAACGGCATCCTGGCCAGTATCAGAAACAGGGTGGCCAGCAGGAGCAGGGAAGTGAGCGTCCTGGTGAGGCCACACCTTGAGTACTGTGTTCAGTTTTGGGCCCCTCACTACAGGAAAGACTTTGAGGTGCTGGAGCGTGTCCAGGAGAAGGGCAAAAAAGCTGGTGAAGGGCCTGGAGCACAAGTCCTATGAGGAGCGGCTGAGGGAACTGGGGTTGTTTACTCTGGAGAAAAGGAGGCTGAGGGGAGACCTTATCGCTCTCTACAACTACCTGAAAGGAGGTTGTAGTGAGATGGGTGCTGGTCTCTTCTGTCAGGTGGCTGGTGATAGGACAAGAGGAAATGGCCTCAAGTTGTGCAGCAGGGGAGGTTTAGATTGGATAAGAGGAAAACTTTCTGTACTGAAAGGGTTGTTAGGCATTGGAACAGGCTGCCCAGGGAAGTGGTTGGGTCATCATCCCTGGAGGTATTCAAAAAGCATGTAGACAAAGCACTTCAGGACATGGTTTAGTGGGCATGGTTGATGGTTGGACTCGATGATCTTAAAGGTCTTTTCCAACCTAAACAATTCTATGATTTGAGAATATAGGCAACCTCACTATTAAGAAGGAGGAAATATTTATTCTGCTGACAAACACCTGAGCATAACAGGCCAGGTGCAGTGATGGCACAAAGGTATGAACAGCTAGAATGCTCCCAGAAGAGGATGGCCACAGCTGTGCCACATGAAGATAATATCGGACATCAACTGAAACAACACCAACCTGACACAATTCAGCAATCAGGGTCCTATGAAACTTCATCTGTAAACACAGTCTACAGTTCACAATCGGAACTGCCTGAGGCGCAACAGGACATAAAATAACAGAGTGCGCAACTCATACCACTTTATACAAGAAGGGTGAATTATACCTTGCTTGCCCATCTACCCACATCATTTAAAGTTAATGTGTTATGTTATCACTTCCACTTCAAAATCAGGAGGAGCTTTGTTTTGTGCCCATGCTTTACAAGTTCAGGCACACTGAACTATCTGAAGCAAAGATGTTAATTATCCAATAATTTAGATCTTTCTATTACATAGAAGACAATAAAATACATCAACATCTTTTGACCCAAAACCAGTACCTGCTTGCGTAAAAGCAGCTATGGCTGCCAGCATATTCGGGAATGAGTCAAAGACCTCAGGAATTAGAAGAACGGGTTTCTTTAGAGCAAATCCTTTGTCTGCACTTTGGTCTGGTGAGCCATGCAGAAATTCAGTTCTTCCACAGATGGAATCTAAAACACATGCTGATGGCTGCACTCACTAGAGGTAACTCCTTCACTCTGCCTCCTGCAGATTCTAAAAAACAAGAAAGCCAATAGCCAAAAAGCTCTCTAATTGCTTGTACTAATTATTCTAAACATGACTTCAACCAATATTAGTATTTGGATATATAGGGAAGCAAATGCAAACCAGACAGTAAATGAATCAAAGGTGCCAAGGTTTTGCCTAGTCCAGAGATGAGCCTCACATTTAGCAGCAAGCCCTTTGGAAAGCCTGTACTGGTGCAAGAGACAGAGAACAGAATCTAGATGCACAATTTGCCTCATCAAAGAAATTCCATTGCCAATCACCGAGTGCTGAAAATAAGACTCACCATCTCTTTAGAACCAGGATCCGAGCACAGCAGAGAGCAATGGGAAGAAAACACAGGCCAAAAAGATAAAAAGCCCAGTTCCAAACTGGAAGCATGGAAAGCAGAAAAAAAGTGAGGCTAAAGGTGGTGAGGGGGATTGAGAAGAGATAACAGCAAGAACATATCCTTATGACCTGGACATTAACAATTGTTGCTGTTTTACTAGTTTGATTTCAGCCACCTTCTCTATCATAGATCAGCAAAAGAAAATGAGCAACTCACAACAGAATGCAAGGGAAAATAATCTGGAATTTGAATCCATTAAGTCTGAAAAGTAAGATGTGACAGCCAAACTGGTTTCAGAAATTAAGAGCCTTCCCAGCCTCATGGATCATCACTGACATCTCAAAATAAACATTTTAAAAACCAAGATATTTTAGCTAGAAGTACTGAAACAAATTGAAAGAGACCTATTCTTGCATTTTTCTTGCTGTGATCCAGCACAAAAGGACAAGGAATTTTGTTGCACCACATTACCACAATGGCTTTTCTGCTGATTAAGTGACAAAAGAAGTGGGCTTCTGCAACATCTTTTTTTGGTGCTGGTTTTATTGGTAAGCGTTAAATAGCACCCATCACACTACCACAACCATCAATAGATGACAAACATATAAACAGTAAGAAAACCATACAACAGTTGTCTGTAAGTGGTTGTAGGGCATAGCATAGCTTTTACTTTCATGTCTCTATCTGAACTGTAATTTTGGTGATATCACTATCAAAGCACTAGAAACGACTGACTGCTATCAAATTGAACTGCGCAGGCACATACACTCCCTAGCACGTCAGAATCAATACTGTTATTTAGGTTAGCAACAATGAACTGCATACAGTGCTCCTAGGCTAGACTCCCGGGGTAAACACAGTTTTCCCACTGGTTTTTATAACAGCATAAAAGTGGCTGCAACTCAATGGTAGCTTACTGATACTTCACAGGTGTTTCTTCGGA
>VYZV01015353.1:17559-30519 GCA_013401275.1 Pandion haliaetus | reverse complement strand
AATTAAATTGATTTTGTTTCTTCCCCAAGTTGAGCCTGTCTCTTGCCCGTGACCATAAGTGGGGAGTGATCCCTCCCAGTCCTTGTCTCGACCCACAAGCTTTTCTTTGTATTTTCTCCTCATCTCACCAGAGCCGGGGGGAAGGAATGAGCGAGCGGCTTCATGGTGCTTTTTTACCTGCTGGGCTTAAACCATGACACCAATCTTTAAAATACACAGTGCTCATTATACAATGTATAAGCACTGTCAACATTTGTAAAAATAAACACATTATGTTCTAAACACATATATTAAACACACTCCTGCTAAACTCAAAACAACATCGCTATCACACAGGCTGGGATAAAGCACTCTTTTTTTTTTTTATTGCAAAGATGTTTTCTAAAAGGGAGCAAAAATCTAAAAGAAAATCAAGTGGAAAGGGTCATGTGATATCTTTACATGCAGTTACACTTCAAGTCAACAGGCTCCAATATGCAGAGCAATAGGTGTTCATCTAAGAAAAAAAAAAATGAATCTTAAGTTAGATTCCTATGTACATAGAGCGATACTTAGATTAGCAAAACTGTGTGTGTTGTACCCATGTTAAAGAAACACAAAACAATCCTTGCTCTTTTCCACTTTTCAGTACAAAATATCACTTACTGTACATGTATCCATGAAGTTGGTTCTAATGAATTACGACATTAAGGCAAGTAAAATCAACAGAAGAGCCTGGTGCCAGGAGAGTTTCAATACACATACATACAAATTCACTTTCCTACCCTTTCTAAATAAACCTGGTGTTGAAATACGCCTTTGTATTAATCCAGCAGATCTTGCACTGACAACTACTAAAATCATGAACTGGACTGACAGATCAGAACCGCTATATCATTTTGTAAGTCTTCAAATTCTTCATGGTGCATTTGTACTCCCACCACAAGGTTCCTAATGCAAATAAACATGTAAAGACCTCATTGTGAGGCAGCGTGGACCTCACATTCATCAGCTACATCATCCATATTAGCTAATACATGAACACAAATAGAAATCTACTCCAGAGAGCTCCCACTTCTGGCTAAAGCGTAATGATTCTGAGATCTGCTCACAAGAACTGGGACCCAGACACCTCCCAATTCAGGAATTACTGTATTTCCACAGATGGAAACTGCCTTTAATCTTTACTTGGACATTTCGTTTGCTGAAGTTACATGGCAGCTGCAGCTTTGAGTTGCAATAAAACTGCATGCAGCAGGAGCATAAATCACCTCCTTCCTAGGTATATTCACAAAAGCTGGAAACAAAGACTTTTCACACATCAATGAGCAGGAAATACATATTGTTAATCCATTAGTAAAGGAGTCGCTTTAGTGTTCACTTTAATGATTAACATAACAATCATTCTCGTGCTAAAAACATGGTGTTAAAGAGTTTTACCTGTCCATTTGTGGGGTCTTTTACATATTTTCCTAAACCTATTTTCCCCCATGCCTTGTACCATTCATGCCTCCAGAAAAATACTTCAGGTTCAAACAAGAGACTCCGACTATCATTTATCAATTAACATTTATCATAGCAAATCATAATGCAGCTGTGTTTCAGAGAGAAAGCATTTCCAAGGATGAGATGAGAGGTAGCAATTTCAATGTAAAAAATTCATAAGCATCACTATCAAGCTCAATGTATGCTGTGAGAATGCAATTAGAGTGATCACAACATACAATAGCTCTGAACTATTGAACTGTAATTAGCAAAACCCTTTTCAAATGTGCTGTATGGACAGAAAGAGATACAGAATGCATACCAGATTTAGAAATGGACAGCGTGACTGTGCTTAGTAAAGTAATAAACTAACTAGAAAAATACATGAGCTAGCTCAACGGATTGTTTACTAAGTGTTAAATACATTTTATATAACCTCACTGGATTGTTGGAACACAATCCTCAAACAAAGAAATGGGAATTCTAGCTGGCAGCAATGCACCAGCCGCACAGAAGAACAGTTATGTGCCTGGCAATGCCTTAAAACACAAAAGCACAGGTCAGACAAGCCCTGAGGTCTTAAAAAAGGAAACTCCCACAGAGCCTCCCATTCCTCTGCTGTAATTCTTCACACAAGGCCAGCTGAGGGAGAGGGTTTAAGGATCAGCACTCTAGGAGTGCAGTCCAGTCTGGAATTGCAGAGGGAATCAGAACAACACCTGGACCAGGGGGTGCAACCTGCATCCTAAGCAATTTACCCTACTTAGCTGGTGCACCAGCATATTCTGCACCAGCTGGAAATTCCTCCTGGCTGTCATACTGCTGTCCAGACACACTGCTTTCCATTAAGAAAGCTTATCAGTCAAATGTGTGTGCCTCAATAATACTCAAAAAGTAAAGGAATAGTGATTGCAGACCAAATGAAGTAGCATGAATCCATTCCTTGTTTTCAGTACTGAAAGAAATGTCAATCAGTTTTCTTTATTTTTTTCCTTTTTAAATATTTCCTTTCTTAACGGTAGAAACAAAATACAAAGTTTATTCTCCTTTTTGTTTGTTTTCAGGCCTGCCAAATCCCCCAGGAAACAGTTGCGAGACACTTCAACACATCTTGCCACCACAAATGGTCTCTGGCCTTCTCTCTCCCACTCAGCTGGTTCTCACTGCCCCCTCATCCTTTCCTGCTGGCATGGGTGCTATTAGGGCACAGAATAAATCAAATCAAGAGAACTTAACTAGTTGAAAACTAGCCAGGCAAAAGCAAAGTGTATTCTCCACAGGCTTAGTCATGATGCAGCTCTGGTGAGAAACAGCCACACAACGCTAATGCCTGGGACAAAGACGACGGCGGGATCATCCCTCTGGTGGCAGCGTGGACATCTGAGGAATTTAAGTAACTGACCATGGCTGCAACATGTAATAACACCCAACAGACAAAAACAAAGTGGCAGTACACTGTCTTGTTATGCTTTTGCTCAGTTTAGTTTTAAAATATGTCTCAAATGGTTTGTTCACCCTCACTCTCTAGGGGATGACTTAAGCAAGGCTTTGTTAAAAGCAATAAAGATCAATATTCTTTGCTGGCAATTTGCTACCCTTATGAAAAGCATCCCTGTCCGTCTCTACACACTGTGTTGAAGAAAGCTTTTGTAACAAAATGAGTAATACTAGTGTTAGAAATAATCAGTGTACGCTAAGGCTGAAAAGCTGCTCATTACATCTCCAACTGTAAGCCTAAGAAAAGCTCATTCGCCTATTTAGCTCCAGAGAATACCTAAAGATATGCAAAACTATATGCTAATATATGGATATATGGCATTCTGTCCAGGAAACACCTGTGTACGTGTAAGGGAACTCTACCATTTCCGCAAAGTTTCAAACAAATTATTCCTTCCTTCCTTTCAGAGCAAATGGCTAAAATTTGTTCTCTTGCGAGATGAGTAAAGGATAACATTTGAACCTTTACACATGTCCAAATTTTTGCAGGAAGCTTTCACACTGCTCCCACCATCTCTTTCCTGTAACTGCAATGCTACACAAAGACCTTTCTCTCCTTCACATGTATCCTGCAGCAGAAAGATTTTTGCAAGCTAATCTGTGCTGTTTTGCAAACAGAACTTCTCTGCGCGCAGGAAGGCTGCCCTGTCACCACTAATTGAATTCTAGATACAGTAACTGTGCAGCCAGCACCAGCCAAAGGTAGGATACCCAGATCCTTGCACTTATCAAGCATCATAATTTGGGTGGCTGCCAAATCTTATCCTACATTTACCTCACACCCTCATTAGCACTGTGTGTAGTTCCAAGGGGGGAAGACTTCATAACTTTTCACATCATTTCCTATTTAGGCTAATATCTGCTCATGCTACCTCGAGAGAACAGTATATATCCCCCTTAAACAGTGTTAAGAACCAACGCATGAGGCTTTGTGATACTTATTGTAAGGCTTCTACCCTCTAGGGATGAACAGGGGAGAAATGTGCATCTGCCAAGTCTGGTTTTGTGACTCACTTCTTGTATTTCCTCTGCAGGAAGGGACTAAAGAACTGCCCAGAGCAGTTCTGCTCCCAGGATTTGAAGGAAAGAAGCGCACATTGTTTAATGCTTGGATACCATTTAATAGGAAAAGTAAATTTCTGGAAAGCTATTAGGGAAATTAATTCCTCTGTTGCCTCTAATTTTAAGTTGTCCATAGTATTCATTTTTACATCTTGAAACAGTAGTTTCCATTATTCAGAATGGATCAAGAAACTGGTTTATTACATGATACCTGGTAGTTTTCCAAAACAATCACCTTTGTGCTCCAGGGAAATCAGCATTTTGTTATATATATTCTAATTTAAAAAAAAAAAACCAACCACAACAAAACAAACCACACCAAACCAAAACCCCCAAAAAACACCTCCACTTTTTTTCACCTGTTTTCTTCCCTCCTTCCCCACCTTCCACTGCACTTTGATAACAGATGCATTTGATGAATTACATGCTGGCTCTGGGTCTAAAGCACAAATGAAGGCTATTTTCTTGAGGGCCATTTGCCAGGAAAAGTCACAGGGAAAAAACCATGCTCTCGCCAGATCTTCAGCTCTCCTTGGCCCATGCTGACTATGGCAGGAAGACGGCACAAGAAAGATCTGTNAAGTACGGGGAAAAAGGCTCAAAAATTGCAGGAAAATATTCTGAGGATACATCTTGCTCTTCCTGTTTTATCAGTACTGCTGTAATAAAACTTCCCTACACTTTTACTGAATCTTTAAGGTTAATAAGTATATGCATGTTTCCACTTACTGTTTTGAATGCTTTTTTTCAGAATATTTTCAATAAATCAGAACAACAGACCCAAAACAAGGCCAATTCCGATCCCTATGATCGTCTCTTAAATGCTCTGCCTTTCTTTTTTTACCATGTTTTCCACTTTTTTTTTTCTTTTTTATTCTGGAACTATGCTTTTAGGGCTTCTACTGCAATCGCTTGGGGGAAAAAAAAAAAAAACAAACCAAAAATACACAAAAAAACAGTTATAGAAATTCTACCACAGTCTTTTTCGTAAGAATGCTGCATCAAAAGTATTTTGCTGATAACTAGTGCGACATGAAGTAACAATACAGGATTCACAATCATCATCGTCTAATATGCATTAGAAGAGAAGTCCCTGAGACAAGATGCTTCTGTTAAACAGGTATTAAGAGTAGATGGTAAAACAGATGTAAAACAGCACAAGCTTACCACCATGCAAAGAAACAAACTAGAAGCATCAGCTCGTTTTATACTGGTCACTGAAAAGCTGACAAGTGGTGCCAACTACAGGTTGTTGTTCATGAGACTTTAAATAAATAAATATACCCAAATCCAATAGTAGTGTACCAAGAGCTGTCTGAACTAAATACTGTATTTTGTTCTGGAAGCACTATAGTGCTTATTATCAGTGTGCTGGATCCTACCTCATCTGACCTAGCCTCTCCTCACACACACATAGAGGCACCCCTGCTAGGTTTGCATTAAAAGGTAAGATTCTTGTAAGTATTTCTTTTGGCATGTTCAATCCTGTTTACAAGCTACTTTTTATAGCTCTCATTAAGACAACAGAAGTATATTACATTTGAAGCCTTTGAACACAGAATGCAGGAAGGCACCAGTTGTCGGAATATTGAAATACGGCCCATGAATGCCTTTGAAAATATGCATCAATTAAAATGGGTGTTTTAAATAGCAGATGAACAATACTCCACCTCCAAAACTCCCTCTTTATACAGAAAAGCTGTATCTACTGTGACAATGCCTTTAATTTGCCTTCTTTCTGAAGGAGGGTTAGTAGCCCCATGACTAAAGTGCCTGTCACGAAGACATTTTTTTGTAAGGTTGGAAAACAAGAGTCAGTTTAACCCCACCAAAGCTTTACAGAGAATTGGAGAATCTTTCTTTCAAACACATGCCTTTCAATTGTAACAAGACATTTCAGTGAAATAAAAATATTATAGTGATACTTGAGAAGCCTGGTGCTTCCAGCAACTGGCTATCAAATTTCTATCATTAGCTATATTTGATCAACCCCCACACCTCAGTGTATTGTACCAAACAGAACTGATATCATTTGATGCAAATGCTTCTTGAGGGGGAAAGAATCCTACAGAAGGAATGGTTTTGGAGTTACAGGGCAATGAACTGAATATTTAACACAAGCTAGGCTCTGCAGGGGGAACATTCTAACAACTGCCACGCTAGAATCTCCCTCCTTTGTAAGCCAGGACCCTAGCTTTCTTGTACCTCGGTGTTGAAACACAATGCAGCTAAACAGCAAGAACTGTAGCTGATTTTTGTTGATGCTGCACCGTTTCACCATCACAGCTCTATGTTCAGACTGCATTTTAAATATGCATTTGATACAAGATATACATCTTTGTGATTGATTTGGAACACTAAACAGAAAGCTAGAAGGTCACAACGTGACATTCGGTTTTCATTCATTCTTACCTTAAGCAGCTGAGAGAATGCATTTGAAGTAAAGGCAACTTAATTTAATAGACACAGGTTTAAACTAAATGAATATGAGAAAAATAACTCAGAAATAGATTCCAGTAAGGGGATTACAAATCACTCTCAGTTGCATTTTGAGAGTTCTCTCAATCTCAATACAGGCTACATATGCTTACAGATGTGATCTGATACACCACTTCAAGGAGAGGACAGATGCCCTCAGGGTATAAACATTCACACAGAGTATAATTCAGGCTTTATCAGAATCTAGCTATTGCTTTGTGAAGGTCTGGTCCTGCACTGCATAGAGAATGCGCTTGGAGAAAGTGGACTCATCTCACTGCTTGACACTCTGCAGTACAGTTCAGAGGCCTTACATAGCATAATTACACAGGGGTAAAAGAAATTTTAAAAATTCCGTAAGATAGTAAACACTTGTTAAACAACTTGTAAATATCGGCTAGGCTCAAGACGCAATACTAGGATATGATCACCTTATCAACTGTTTATGCAAGCAGTATCTGTACTAGTGCATAGTAATAGTAAACTGGGCATTCGAAATCCTTATTGACAGCTAATTTATAATAAAATAAAAATACTATTCTTTCTTATAAATTGTGGGACTCTCTTTAAAAAAAAAAAAAAAAAAAAAGGCTCACTTGGAAAAATCTTGCACACCATGCTTTTTGGAGTTGCCAGAGACAGAATCAGTGAGACCCAAGTGATTTTGCAATGCATTCTTTCTCCTGATTTTTAAAAAAATTCCCCAAATATCTCTAGCATGTATTTAGTATTTCTGAGCAACTATATCTTTGAGTGCAATGAGATGCACATACAACAGCTTGAATTTTACACTTGCAAATGCAAGTGTATGTGGATGAGTAAGCATGAGAGGCTATAATTAGCCCTGTCACTCCCTGTTCTGTCTTCACAGGTTGGCATAAAATCAGGAGCAGTCTATACAATTGAATCTTATATGGACTGACTAGTTTTGCAAATAATGAACAGAAAAAAATATTGCACAGACGTGGGATGAAAATTTCCATTTAAACATACTCAGTGTAATGCACTTTTGAAGTCAAAATGTGATTATTTGTAGAAAATACTGTTCCCAAGAAAATACTAGTGTTTTAAATTTGAAGACAAAAAGGACTGCTAATCTGCCTTCACTTCTATAAAATATTCTTTTCATTTCAACCTAAAATAATTAGTTTTCAAGTAACAGATGAAAAAAATCCATAAAAGTTTGCCAAAATAAATAAATAAACAAACAAACCAAAAACCAGATTCCATCAAAACATTCTGAAAAACATCACTGTAACCCAAAACTATACCCTGTTTCATGATCCAATCTAGCAGATTATGGTATGAAGTCATTTAAAAGAACGGTGTAACACACTGTCCTTCAAAACAAAACTGGTGTTAGCAGTGTCAAAAAATGGATACTTACAAATCAAACAACTTGCTAACTTGCTTTAATGGTCTCCTACTAAACCCTGTTTATGTACCAAGTATCTTAAATAAGTACACACTTGTATCTCTACGAATGACACAGAATAACGGTTAAGTGTGACATCATGTATTATCAGCAGGCAACTTTCAAGCAAGAGTAAGTATCTAGGTGTGTAGGAATAATTTCCCTGACTTTGTTGTCTCAGACCTCACACACATGCAAGGTGAGATCAAGGATAACTTTGCCACTGCTTTAAATGCTAAGTGTGCCGTGTCCAGCATTACTAAGTCACTAATAAGCCAATTCAGATCATTTTGTGAACTTTTAAAAGTTGCTTTTACGAACGGGTAGGAAGCACTGCACAGAAAGCATGCCAGCTCAAGCCCGAGCCGTAAGTGAAGCCAAGCAAAGGCTGTGCTGAGCTAGAAGGGGCACTGATGCCTTACTGAGCACTAACTGCTAGATGAAGCCCCACTCCCAAGCTGCGGGCGTCTTCCATCAGCTCCAAGGATACTACAGGTCACTGCCATGCTGCTGCCTGAGCTCTCAGGCCCTTTTCCAGCGTTACATACCTCTCTTTTTTGGTGTAAAGTATTTCACAGATTGGAAGGAAGCAAAGCATAAAGCCAGAGCCTTTGCAGTCTATAGTTAGCTCAATATTCCAAGGAAGACAATGGCTTTCTTGGTTTGAATTCTCTAATTTTGCAGATTTGTGCTTCTGGCAATAGGACAGCTCCTAAAATCAGTCACTCAGACACTGTATTTTTATCTCCAGATATATGTATGTATTATGCTCTGGAGGGTTGAAGCCTTGAAAGACCACTGAGCTCAGTAGCTTAGCACCATGTAAGTTATTCTAGGAATATTTTATTTATGTTTGCCTCTACTGTAAACCCAAATATTCCCAGGAAGGAGTTACAGTTCATCAGAATATTTTTCTGGTTTATGTCCTTTCTGACAAGCCACACTTGTCAACTGAATGTACCACTCTGATTTATATATTTGATTTTACTTTCATTATGGGATTATAAAGAGATATAACTCCGTATTTCAAACAGATTACATAGCATTCTAAACATTCTCTCATTTAATACCGTTGTCCAATGTCAGCCAAAGTGTCTCTGGCCGTTTTACTGCTCTCTGTGGCACATTTCTTTTGCCTGAAAACACCAGCTGTTTGATCAAAAGCATTAAGAATATGCTACTGCAAGAGACAGGAGCAACAGATAGTATAAACATTGTCAGCTCGGGACTAATTTTTAACATTTCTTATTTCCTCTGAAAATCACTGAAGCAAGAAGTTCCAAGATTGTATTTTTACATTTCAGTACATTTTGTTTCAGCTTAGCGAGCAATTCCTTTGTTACACCGAAATAAATGAATCAAGATGCATACATGCTTAACTTGATTAACTTTGCGATCTTACTGCAGCAACCTCTGGGGTCCCTTCCCAGGCCTGGCCAGCTGAACACTGCCTCCCTGTTTCCCATTGTCTCCTATCAGGCTGCAAGTCCCTGCGGCTAGGAACTGTCTGCTTGTACTTTAGGAAACACAGAACAATCTGAAGTAAATTATTAGCAAACGCCTGACACTGAGGTGACCTCTTTCAGTTTATTTATTTATTTATTTTTAAGCAACAAAACATGTTCCCCTTAAATTGGAAATTATAGAAAGGCTGAAAAAGATTATGATAAATAGAGGTGGGATCCTTTGAGGAAGTGAACCCCTGACCCTGATCCAACAAAGCACTTTGCCAATGATTAACTTCAAGTGCAAAAAGTGGTCCTACACAACTAACCAGAACTATTAAGAAATCTGTGTGACTGTCAGCTGGGGAGAAAGCCTGACTGCTTGCAATTATTCTTGCAGTTGTGTGCCAATTCTGCTGGTCAGTAATGGAGAACCAAAAGCAGTACTTCTCCTGTACACTGTAAATACTAACACATTAAAATGGTAACAAGTCAGACAAACCCAAACACTTGTAAACACATCCTTAAAACCCACACACTAGAGAAGTCTTACTCAAGTCAGTCAACTAATTACTTTATATAGAAACAAAAGCACGTGTAAAATACTTTCAGAAAGTGCCTCTGACCATTACTCCATTGCAATTGCAAAACATCCAAAACTGAAATACATGTGTCACAGATGACATTAAGACTAATTTTGCAGACACACAACTCACATATTCCTTACAACTGACTAAGCTCTTTTTGCCCCCCTTGTCATAGTAAATATTTTCAAGGATGTAGCACAATACTGTATTTTATTATCCCATCTTGGATGAGATGTTCAAAAGCATCTGGAACTTGTTACTTTCGATGACAACATAAATACACTAAGAAATTTTGAAAGCACCATTATATAGTAATTGCAATATTCGCTGACTATCACCAATGTTTAATGGAAAAGTTGGGGGTTTTTTTTAAATGAAAAGGAAAGGCTTAGTGTCATGATACTGAATTTCATGTGGGTTTCCACCATATAATGCAATTATATATTATTAATGAAGTTGGGTAGAGGTGTTCCAGCATATCTGACTTAAGAGTATATTATGAGCCTAGCTTCCCTAAGCTCCCTCTATGAAGAATGGTGGGCTCCATCAGGGAGCAAACAAGGGAAGTAATTCAATTTAGAGATTCCGAGTTGCTTTACAGAGAAGCCTCTCTGTCTCCGCTGACCATAGAGAAAAAATAGACTTCTAACATAAGAATCCCAGTTACATGACTGAAGTTAGATAATGTGGCTGCTTCTTCCCCTCAAAAATGCCCATCTTTAAAAATCAAACCACACTCTGAAATATGACTATTTACTGCTTTATTTGCGAAGCTGAAGACACATATTGAAGATATGTCCCTATATCACATCTCACCTTCCCTGAAGAATAAACCAACTGGTGTAGGCATGCCGCATCCCCCTACGGATAATCGGTGCCAATGGGATCTGCAGCAATTGCAGGTACAGTTCTGCACTGTAACACTGTAATAACTCATAGGACCAGTTCACTCACTGGCTTGTCAGCCAAGATGGCAGTTGTGACATAAAACCCTGCTTTCTCCTCCAAGCAGGTAACCCAGAACAAGTTTTCTACTACGCATGCTCATCTTTCACTAGTAAGACTAGCAGAAATGCCATTCTCACTCGTTCCTCACTTCACACCCACCCAAACACCAGCAGACATGACAAGAAGCCCCCTCTTTCCCACAAACTTTGTCTGAAGTCACGCTTTATTTTCGCTCAGTAAAGCTAACACACCAACAGCAAACTCGCTGCCTTTGCTCTCCTGGCTGAAAAGTATCAAAATTATTCTAACTTTGTAGTTGCTGTAAAGCTTCATAGCCCCAGAAAGGTGGAAGCATTTACTGACACAGGAGATTAGGAAGGGTTATGGAGAAGACATCATTTCCAGGAGGTTTTTCAACTATTCCCAAATTATTCTTTATCTGCAATGCTACACAGAGATTACTTTAGAAATCTTACAAGTATGGCCCACCACATCTTGAGGGTAGCAGGAAATACTCCAGAAGTTTCCTGAAGCATATCAGGGATTTAAACGCAGAAAACTAACCCATTTGGCCATATTAAGCTTAGCTGGTTTTAAGCTAACCACCTGTCCTTCACCAACAGGAAAAGTTGAAAAGCACTAAAAAGTGAACAAAATAAATCCATACTCACGGTTTTGCTAAAATGTAACAAAATATAATATAGCCCATTGCATAAAAGTTTGTAATTGTTGCCCCCACACACAAAGTATTTTAAATAAGGTTATTAAAATAAAACATTTCTGCTGCCAAAACATTTCAATTAACAACATTATAATTACCAAATACAAGGAAATAGAATTCCCTGGGAGAAAAGTGTAAGGCTTCCTTTTGGAGGCTGTTTCTGTGTAAATAACATACAAAGAACTTCATGCTAATTTTCAAGCAACAATTTCATTTGATTTTTTTCTTTCTTTATTTGAAAGAAAAAGACAACAGCAGAAACTTTAGGAGGAAAAGAAAAGGAAAGGGCTATCATCTTATTTTGATTTCACCTGAACCACAAGCAAACCAAGACCTTTCAAACCCTTATTCTTGCCTCCTTTACTGTAACTTGCATGTTTTATTATAATTGATACTGATCAAACCAGTGCTAGCCAGAGTTTTTACTAGCTCTACCCATTTTCTAGAAGCTAGTTTGTTTCTCCACAAGTGGTACTTCCTTCACGCTGAATTCAGGTATCATATGAGCCACTACAATGCAGACAGGCTTCCTTCCTGCCAATGAACTTGTATAGCATTACAGTTTTTACTGTTCAAACACTAGGCTTTTTCCAAGTGTGGCAACCATGCAGCAATTTTAAACCTCTTATCAGGTTAGAAGAGAACTCTCTAGCCCCTGTGCCATCAAAATAATTTCCAAGGGATGAGCACTTTTGCATAGAAAGCTTAGTAACCATCCTCACCAAATTCCACATAACCTGCTGATAGGCATCTCCTGCACAAGCTTTCAGCTAAGATACTGGACTTACTCTTTATTGAAAAAGATTTGGCATAAACAAAGAACATACCATCACCTATTCCAATAATTAACAGAAGTTCTACTTAGTATCTTTTTCCAACATCAATACCATAGCTGCAATAGTAAAAGATGTTTCTGATGCAAAAAATACATAGAAGTTACACCTAGCCACTACACATAAATACACCTGTGTTTTGTTCTTTCCAAAGCTACGCAATACTTTTGTTAAAATAACTTCACCATTCTTCCTGGAGGAATCAGTCTGTTTCTTCCTTCCTGAGAAGGCATAAGGAACTTGAAAGTCTTTTTTCAATTTTTAAAATTCGCAGGGTTTTTTAATCATACTTCCAACAGATTTTCACAAATCAAAGAGAATAAAAGTGCAAATGTTTATATTATTGGAGGACTGATGTGTATCAATGCAGCCATACTCAAAACTAAGCACTCCTTCTGTCTTCTATGCCTCTAATCTAAGCAATCAGATTTAAAAGGTCTCTGCAATTTCAAAAACTTAGGTGAAAATTCTTGCTGAAACCCTGATTTCTGTGCATTGTTCCTGCCATTGT
>VYZV01015353.1:3254-17286 GCA_013401275.1 Pandion haliaetus | reverse complement strand
TTGTAAAATGAAACAAACAAACAAAAATATGCACATTTTTTTCTTCACTTATCCATTAAATGTGCACAGCATGAAGCTTATCTTACTCACACACCAAGTCTCCTTGAAGTATCTGTTGATTAGGACAGTGAGTGATGTTAAGTAGATGCCTGTAGCCCCACTGCACTAAATGGTTCACACACACATGCTGCTCTGTTCAGAGCAATAGCCCACAAAAGTTAGGGTATTTTACTCAATAAAACATCTCAGCCTAAGCAGGTTCCAATTTTCCAGTTAAATATACAATAAGGGATAAAGTTCAACTCTAAATGGCTTGAGACAGAACACAGGTGGGAGTTTTTGGTTGCTGTTTTACATTGTTTTAGTAAGAAACTCATGTTTCATTTTACTGCAGTGACAATATACAGTAAACAATAATTCAACACTTGAATTATTCTTTCACCTCTCCATTAATTAGGGAAATGTAGAATAAATAAGGAAATGTAAAGAAGGAAATAGATTTCCAACAAAAATGTGGGAAAAACAGTAGCTATGTAATATAAAGAAGGAAACAGACTATGAGAACAAATAGAGTGACAAGGTGATTATATTTGAGGTTAACATCTCTCCCCACCAGCACTAAAAATCTAACTATAATGAAATCTTCTATATATCCAGAGTGGTTATCAGAGTATAATACATTTCAGCACATACTAAGCTGCTGAATCAGTGTGTTTGAGCATCAGCTAATAAACTCTCAAAAAAACCGTGGTACCTTCTGTTCAATATTCGTTCATAAAGTGCAGAGCAACAGAGAACATACTTGAAATTGCAGCCAGTCCTGAATAAACAGATACTAAGCAGCAGATTATCTTTTTTTTTTTCCCTAGTTGACTGTATCTGGCTCATGTACTCTGCCTTCTTCTCTCACATCACTAATTGATTGCAAATTTCTTTATAAAAAGTATGCTTAATCAACAACCAAGAAACATTTTACTCACTTGCAAATTCAATTTTTATTCCATGTTTCCTTGTGTGTACCCTTTCAGTAGTAAACAAACAGATTAAAGCTGTTCAGCTCTGATTAACTCTTATAATAGTCTCAGTATGGCAGTTCTACACATCTTTTCCCAAAAGCTTACCATATTCTCTCTATCGAGGTATCCATCTGTACTGACGTGGAGATTAAGAGTTCCTAATCCACTCCTAAATTCTCTAACTCATACGAAGCCGCTCCTACTACTTTATCCTAAAAATGTTTTTGGCAATAGTCAGGCACAGTACTTTATCTCCCCATGGTGCTGCATCAACCCTCATGTAACACCTCTGCATTGCAAGCATCTCATTGGTATAGAGGAAGTGCTGCAACATTCACTGTATAAGTTGAGATCACTGAACCTTTAAGTCCACTATCTTTCTGTTTGCAAAGATGATTCGACTATAAGAAAACCTTTTTATCCCTTTAATGCCACTAGCTCTTGCACTGTTCTAACATGAGTAGAGGAGGGAAGCAGCACCACAGCTCCCTACAGCAATCAGCTTACAGAGCAAAGCATGATAACCTTTATCTTAGCATGCATAACTATTAATGCTGTTATGTGTTATTAAATTATCTGGCCCTGTTAGAATCCAACTCCAATATTTAACTCTCTGACCTCCAGCAGGCAGTCTGCAGTGACATTTCCTGATAGAATACATGCCACAATTTAAATCGCAAAAATTGCTTGGGTATACAGTGCTTATGTCCAATGCTTCCATTAAGAATGTTCCAATACAGATGAAAAACACCTCTCTCGGCATTATACTGATAGTAACATCCAGATGGCTAGAAAAAACAGTCTGTTCCTATCATGCATCTTTCTATATCCATTAAATTTTGATTATTTAACATAGATTTCGACATCCTTAATGCCAAACATCTTTCAGTTCAATGGTTTCTAGTCTTTTTCTTTTATTCAACTAATTGGATAATCATCTATTTGGATATAAACATAGAATAACACTACTGTCCTCAGCAGGGTTACTGCAGGCTTATACCAGCCTAAATTTGAGATCAAAATTTTACCCTTTATCAGTCTTCCCAATACCTGAGGTGTTCCAAGGGACCCCTGATTGACCAGTGATCAACACCATGCCCACTGAGATACTGGGAAGCATAATTTTATTTGCATATGCAATAGCCCAAGCACGTTTTTTGAGATCTCTAGTACTCTACTATTCTGGATTATGTTTTTTAAGCTGCACAGATGCCTTCACTTCTGAAAAGCTGCTAGGGCTACTGTTCACAACACTACTTTGATAATTTTCTAAAAAAATTGTACAAACAAATCAGACCTGATATTCAGATTATTAAAAACCTTGGGCTTGTAATTAAGAGATCTCAGCATCACCTCATTTTTTTCTTAAATTCCTGCTAGCTAATATGGAAATTCAGCTTTCTTAATAAGCAGCAATCAGGACCTCACATTTTCAAAAAAACTTCAGACTTCCATTCCTGCAAGACCTAAGCTGCCAAGAAAAGAAAGAGAAAAATCCTGTTTCCAAGCTAAGTTTCTCAGTATGAGTAGATAGAAAACAGAGTTGTTTCTCTGTACCAAGAAAAGACTAAAAGTATAGGCCTATGTGTGATACTGAATTGCTAGTATTCATATAAACAATGCATTAACTTCATAATCTAAATATCAACTTAAGAACTTCACCACTGATCAGTTCAGATAAAACGTTCAGATACCATGTTATCCAAGTGTCACCAGACACAGTGCAATGAGACACTAGAACAAGAGTGGAATTGCTGCCTACTGAGGTGATGAACTGGGTGTTTAATTACACCTATTTGAACCAGTCTTCAAATAAAAAGAATTGTGTTAGCTGTTTCAGTCCTATTTCCCCCCAAAATTCCTAAACTTTAGTATATACTATCATAGGGAAAGCTGCATACACAAAAATGGAGAGGACTTGAAAAGAAGCGGAGAGCATAATTAAGCAAAGATGCGTACTAAAATTAAAATCTAAAAGAGAAAGTGAGCTTTTACTTACAACTAACCTGTGCATATACATTAGCTTTCCAGGCGCTTGCAATTTTTATTATGACAAGGTGCCTCTAACAATGGATATTCATCCATTCTTAGCTGCCTCTTGAAATAAGAGCACAAATAGACCAACACTGAAGATACTCTATGCTGATTATGTTGTTAGGGTCTAGTTGTTCTTATTTAAAAAAAAAAAAAAAAAAAAAAAAAAAATCCCTTTGCCATCTACAGGTAATCAATATGCTGTACATAATGATCAAAATCCGTAATTTTGTGGGATTTTAGCACATTCATAGATGCTTTACAACACAGTGATTTATCTACCCAGCTCTCATTTCTTGAGGGGTACCAAGGATTGCAGATACCTGGCTACCTGGCTCATTACCAGTTGCAAAGGCTAGAATGCGGAATGAATCAAAAACTGTGTTCAATTTTATGAAGACGACAATACTGATGACCACAGTATTTAACGTCAACATCCTATCCAAATATATTGTTAAAGCGCAACTTTCAGGGCTTTAGCAAATCTCAAAAGTGCAAGGAATAAAAGCAATGCCTATGTAGGAGTCACATCTGCAACTCCTCCTGGAGCACTTGCCACTCTTTACTGCGCAAGGCAGGACACTGGTTTAAATAGGCCACGGACTGATCTATTTCAGCCATATCTGTGTTCTTGCTTTGCAAAATGCCTAATAGAAAGTCCAAACCTTAACTAAGATGTACAGTGAAAGACAGCAAAGAGAGGAATAACATATTGGACTGATTATTCTTAGCTAACAAAGATGATAAAAAAGTTCTCATCTCAGCTGAGTCCATTTGACTTCTCAGGAAGTAATAATTTATCCTAATCATCAGCTAATCAAGTTTCTGTTTCTGGAAGATCAAAAAACTTGACTTTAAATAAAAAGGAAAGCAAAAATTTTTTTTAAACTGTTTAAATGCTAATACCATCTCCTGAAACTGTAGCAGACATTGCTCTACAAAAACCTAATACCAGGTTAAAAAAGAAGTCTGACACGTTTGAACATGCATCTTCTTTCCTGATTCCATCTGCCATTTTCCTCCTTTCTTGACATCTTCTTCCCTTTCCTATTTGATTTTTCAAGTCCAAGCCCCTGCAGGATCACTGGAAATGACATCCTGTTCTCCTTGGGATGGGGCAAAGAAGCACAAAGAAAAGTGCATTTGAACTTGGCAAGCTGCAGTCCAGGCAACTATTGCAGAAGCTCAGAGGGCTGTGGGAGCCAGGGCACACGTTATAATCGTACCTCACCAAAGGCAGAGGTGCACAACACTAAAGCTATGCCTATAATTCGCAGCTGGAGGTGAAGAAGATCTGTAACAGCAGTGGTCCACGTTTTGACGCACCAGTGAAAGAGAACACTGGAAAGAAGTGTTTCAGTGGTTCTGAGGCACTCAGGAGGAACATAGTTTAATGTGCTTGGTAACAAAACTGGGTTTTAAACAGAGATTTGTGCCAGTTCCTCTCCTGGAAAAAAATCAACACAGGTCCACTAAAGTGCACAGAGCAATGGTGATGGCTGTGGTCTGAGACAGTATTTTTTGCTGTTGGTACTCAGTTTACTTGGCCTTGCTTGCTAATCAATCTGCTAATGAAATTAAATAACAATAGTAGCAATCGTTTTTCTGCACAAATTCCCAGGTGTATGCACTATCTTAGTGTGAACCCAATTTGACATGCATGGATATTGGCTTTTCCTTTCCTCTGACTTAAGCAAGGGATGTGAAATATATTGCATGTCTTAAGTCCTGTAATCTTGTTCTTTTTCATAATTCAAAGCATTTCTGCTTTCCCTATTAAGACAATCTTATTCATTCACTTAAGGAGAAGCTATTTGCCAGGACACCAATATATTATTTCCAATTCTGTCTTCTCTGAGCTTTAATTTTTTATCCATCTGCAAAAGAGGAAATACCAACTTCGTTAGACTCATCGAGATCACTATTTGGAGGGTACCACACAAATGCTAATCACTCCTAGTTTGAGGCATATGAAGAGAATATAGCTATATTAGCTGTTTTCCAGTGAAAACCTCAGTGGGCCTAAAACTATATAGGAGCTAAAACTTCATGGTGTATTGTCAGAGGAGAGATTCATTAAGAAATACGCAGGGTGGACTCCTCAAGATAAGAGCTATGAAGAGGAAAGGATGATGAAGGGTGGCTGGCACCTCTGACAATAGTCTTTACAACAGGAAATAATGAGGTGTAGCAAGACGCACTCTGCTCTCCTGGCCTGGCTGTCCCCACTGCTCTGGCCAACATTCTGCACTGTGTGGCTTTTTCAACCTTGGAAAACAATTAATTAATATTTGTAAAGTGCTTTCGGAAAGGTCAAGCACTGTGTAAGCACTAAATGTTATTGCTATGGTAAGGAAATAGAAAAGGTTTTAAAGTAGTTGAAAAATATATGCTATCAGGTTTAATAAAGCATTACATAGTCTTAGAGCAGAACAGATATTTGTTCTTAAGTTTTAATCTTGCTTTTACTTATACCACAGTTCACAGGAAAAGATAAATTAAAAAAAAAATCAAAGAAATTTAAACCAATTTTTAAGATCATCACTACTGCAGAAATCTCCTGACAAAAACAACATTTACTCGAACAGATCACGCAACAATTTTCACCAGGCAGTAGCAAACACCTCTATCATAGAAATCACATATGTAAAAGGATGGAAGCTTATGTAAATATGTACATTTCACACAGCATACATGCACAAACACAGTGTACATTGTTGCCTCAGAAATTCTTTTCAGAAAAAAAGAGAAGCAAAGCAACATTCACTGTCAGACTGTTCATCTGACACTGGTGCTTCTGCCTTTTCTCTGAAAGCATCTCCTGGCCCCCAGCTAAACAGGTTCATACCAAAGACCTACAGCTGTCCAGCTGTCATATGGCAAAAGCAGCATCATTCAAGGTCAGCAGTCCCACTGTCGTCCTCTAACACACTGTCAAGCTCCTGACACACAACCTGCACACGTACACATAAAATTTCACTCTTTCCTTGACACAAGATTTCTCCATTCCCTCCTCACAGGCCCTTACTGCTGTCCCTCTCCACCTATATCACTCATCGTCCACATTTTTCCATGAGGACACGTTTCCATTTCTGATGCAGGCACCACCAATGCCCTGAGGATCACCCTTATCTTTTGCTATAACCAAAACTGGAACGTGGTATTGAAGTGGTTGATCCAAACCGGTCCAGGAATTTGTCTACCCCAGCTGACTAGGCAGAAATAAGGACAGTCCTTAGAACAGGGCACCCCCATCCAAATCCTTGAGTCACCAAAATGCTTATGACCAGCCCCTTGGTCAGCAACCAGTGCTCCCACTATAATCTGTTACTGTGACATGGCATCCCAGTAGTTTTAGCTGATGCACAAAGGACAGCCTTTGAACATGCCCTTTACTTGCAACATCCTAGATATCTAAGGCTCAGCTTCTCCACAGATGCTGTATTTTGTGGTTTCATTTTTATCATATTTCATTAGCATAGATTAAGTATTAAATAATATTTTTAATAAAAAAATAAATATGGAGGGGACCTTATGCCTCAAAGTCATTAAAATATTGAACTTCCCATTATGTCATTAGCTGTGTATGTTTGCTGAGTCTAATCATATTTTGAAGAACAAGGTTCATGACATGGAAACCACATGAAAGAAATGGCCTCAATCCAAAAGGAAATAAAATATCATCCTAAACTATATAACTCAGTAGTAGTTTAATTATAGCTTGCCTAATTATACCTTATGACACTACTCTATGATAACCTAGTATAAAAATCAACTCTCATATATATATACACACACACAAAACCTGTACTAAAAAAGCATTATGTCTGTGCTATACACAAGAAAGTCAGAAGTTCATAGTCAGCCAAGAAACATGCCATATGTCCTCCATATATTTCACCCCATAAAATGCTACCACAACAATTTTCTGAAGAATCCAACTGCAGCAAAGTGATGGACAACATACGGTACACCTCAACTATCTACAAACTTTTTCAGTTTGTTCTCCTCTTGAAATGTCGATGTGTTTGAACATAACTCTTGGCATAAAGATTTCTTTGGAGAAGTACTGTTTCCAAGAAAGAAAGAAAAAAACATCATACACTGAAGTCCTAAAAATACAGAGAATTGTGATGGAAATAAATGAGAGAAACCTGGTTAAATTAGGATCTTTGTACTGGACAGCTCAGGCAAAAGACTAGTAAAGCTCACTTTCACTTTCTGTAGGTTCAAATTTATAGGTAAGGTACTTGGATATCCACTACAGTCCAAGAAAATGTCAATACGGAAATGTGTTCATAATAGTTTCAAGCCATGTACTGACTGCATAAAGTGTCTTATAAAACTCCAGGTCAACATCGAACCGCTATAGAAATACTGAGCCAATACATTAAGATACAGGAAACAATAAATATTTCCCCCTTTAATCTCCAGATGATGATGGACTTTATTAAGCAGATGCCACCCATCTTTCATTTCAGTTAGCTGAAAGAACCAATTAGATGCACATTTTCATAATGAAAACGTGAAATCAATGTGAAGCTTTGTCTAACAACAGGCTTGTAGAGCAAAGCCTAAGCAGAGTTAAGCCATGGTCTCCGAGGGCTCCTCCTGGCACAGACTACTAATGGAGGATAGGGAGTGACTATAACTGCATGAGTCCACAGATGCAAAAGGCAAAAGGCCGGCAGATAACAACGAAAGCAGCTGCAGTCATAGCTGCAGGGCAGGGGGAAGAAACATAAGTTTCTGGTTAGCAAAATCCATAGTCACTCAATTTCCAGGTTAGAAAAATGCTTGATCTTCTTCATTCAGTATTCTCAAGAAAGCAAGACTTTAAGTGTACTCTTACACAACAGAATTGCAAGCTTTTAGAAAACCCACTTGCACTAGCAGGCGAAGCCTACCATGAGAGCCATGAACAGTGGCGAGTCATGTGGACCACCCAGAGGACAGCCGGTGGACCATACCAGGCACATGGGACGCTCCCATCACCTGGGGGAGATGCAGAACAGCTGCTCAAGCAGTGATTGCAGACCTGGCAGCTGAACACCTCCTCTTGAACACAGTCCAGGACACAACATAGATGCCACTTCTGCAGTGGCCCTGGGGGGATGACATTGGCTGCCAAGAACGGAGGGAAGCACTTTTCAGGTCCTGCATCCCTCTTTTTAGCCCAAAAACTTGAGCCATCCTACCCCTTAGGCCATATCAAAATAAGTTCCTCCAAACAGATTTTAAGCCAAATTTAATTCAATATATAGGTTTACAGAAAAAAGTCTTCTATGAGAAAATGAACTGTATCCATATTTAATTTTTTTTAAGTCCCATGGAAACCAATTAAATTAATTAACCTCTCTCCATCAACTTTCTTATTAAGTCTGTCCTAATGTGCAAGAACATGAAGATGGAAGAGGCTAGATCATTTTCCTACTCTAAGCTGTAAAAAAATTAATTAATTAACGGACAGAGTAATCAGCATGAGCAGTGAAAAATGCTTCCATATTAAAAATACTTTAGTGTTAAACATAAGATACCTGGACTGTGGACTCTCTGAAAATAATCACTTTTTTTAATCCATCCATCACAAAGTCTTAAAATAAAATTTACCATGTGTGCATCCCAGGAATAACTCTATTATTCTCAGTTTTTAGGGACTGAGTAATCAAGATGAGCATCAGTTCAGACCTCCTCTATAGCAGTCTACACAAATAAGTTTCTTCATATTCAGATTCCAGATTTTATAGAAGCTCTTGTACTTCCAGCTACTAAACTACATGACTAAACACCACCCTATTTCAAGAAGCCTCCTCTTACCTACACTTGCATTTTCATATTCCTGTTTATCAAGTTCCTTTTTTTTCCCTGTTCACTCAAACAAGCAGACCATTTTTAACCCCTCAGGGTAAAACATTTTCTGATTCTTGAATAAGCTTCCCTCATTTTCTTTAAACCCTCCACAAGCTGACATATTTTTCAATGTAAGACACCAAACTGACTCATTCCAGCAAGCAGTCTCACTAACAAAATACACAGCAGGAAAAACACCTCCTTTATTTCTGCTCAGTATGCCCCTGTGCAGAGACATACTGTAGCCTCACCCCCTGTATGAAATGGGGATTGGTTACCCACTACTTCAGTAAGTCACTGTTTTTCTAATGTAGTTTAAGGGTGACCTAAATCTTTGCCTCCTATTCATGTGATATTTCATTTAGCTTATTAAAATGAATCCTGTACAAGTGAGTTCATCTTATTATGCAGCACAGATCACTCTTTGAAATTGAAGTCCTCTTATTATGTATACACTAACAACCTTTTTGTTCATCTAGAATCTGAAAGTTTAAGAACTGATTTTTGAAATGAAGTGATGCTAGTCATGGCCACAGTGCTTTTCACACCGTTATCTGTTAAGGGGTCAAACTGTGACACACACATGCTATGTAAGAACATAGGGGAGATCAGATTTAAAAACACAAATACCTCAGAGAGGATTTTTTTCTTCTTTATTAATAGAGTTGAGAGGCTAAAATACCATTAGCTATGAGAAATCTAATGTTAATCTGACGTCATGTTACAGAATCTGATATTAATTCAGCTGCCGAGAAATTGTTGCCGTCATTTGATACATAGAAAACAAGATTTCCCTTGTTTGGCCACACGGGACAGTGGATCATCAAAGTTCAAAAAACAAAAGGAAGATCAGCAGCATTCCCTTAGCTCACAGAATAAGATGGTCAGCTCATGCAATTTGCATTATCTTGGGCACTGCAGACATAACTAACTCTCATGAAGACTTTCGGTTCTTAACTTCCAGAACTGTAAACACTTTTAATTTGAGGATGATTTGTGAATGTAGACCTTCAAACTCACGTGGCCATTCCTAAACACAGCCAGCCTGCACACTTGCTTCCAGGCATGGGCAAAATCTTATGTCCAGGAAGAACATAAGACACTGCCCCCAAAAAATATTCTTCCCACGCCCTACCGTTTTCATGTCAGAATTTCTACATACTTGGGAACACTCATTGGATTTCACCTCCATAAGCTTGTACTGCATTCCCTTGAAAACATACAGACTTTTAAACTTCACCACACACTTTAGCATGAAGCTTCAAGCTTACAGAACCATTGCATGAAGAGCCTGTTAGAAAATATTATTTTTTTAAAAAGTGGCTACACCTAATTTTATTTGTCACAGCCAATGACAATCAATAAACACAGATAATATATTTGAGGCACAAAAAGCAACTTACCAATATTATTTTTTACTCTATTTTTCACATCACAACTGATCTAGAGAATGTATACAGTGGGGAGGCAAAAATCCTTTAAGCCAAAAAATCTTTAAAACTTGATAATTACATTTTGTGACAGCACTAATTCCTTCCATCAAGTTGTGTGAATAATTCAAATTAAGTACAGCCTTCTCTCTTAAATCCACAACTTTAAGTGATTTCCACCATTAAAATCTCTTAGGTATCTATGCCTTACTGTACCCAAGCAGTGACATCACCAACTTCATGTCTTGAACTAATACTTCATTTCAATACAGCCTAAGGGAAAGGAAATAACAGTATACCTGAGACCTCTATCATGAACCAAAAAAATTAGAAATAAAAATCCAAAGAAGCAAGAGTTGCTGAAATGGTGTTTTAAATATTTTAAATATTTTAATAAATTATTCATTGAGTACTTAAAAATACAGGGATTAGTTCCAAATTTTGTATCTGTAGATTATTTTCTTGATCTCCATCACTTGCCTGGTCTGTGCTTTCTAGGGAAGACTGCTGAAACCACAGTAAGAGCCTGAATTACTTATGGATTTAGGGAGAGATTAACCCAGCTTTTCAGTAATGATAGTATTTTCTCAAAAGCCCATGGAGGTCATGACTAGCTTTAATGACATATTGTTTATTACATTCAGGACATTGATAAAATGTGATTTAGACGAACGAGGTACTTCAGCACGGAAAACATTGTTGTGAATTGTGTGCCTTACTCAGCTCTTCAAAAGATGACAGCCTGTTCCTCCACAGCAATCACAAGTAATGATATTCCTTTCAACTACACTAACTCATACACACCATAAAGTAGGCCAGGAGCTGCCAGAAAGCTATTGTCTTGCTCGAAGTATATGCCATTCCCCCTCCTCCTGTGGTTTCAAATCTAGCAAGATCTCCCTAACAGATAGAAAAAGTGAAGCGTCAGATGAGGACAGAGGACGAGCCAAATACAGAAAGCTAGCTAAAGGGTACAGTCATTTAAATGGCAGGGATTTGGAGACACAGTCAGCGAACAAGGCATGCAGGGTAAAACCAGCCCATGAGCACCAAGATCCCAAAGATGAATGAGCTGGAAAGAACACAGTTCCTCTTGCTGGAATAGACCTAGGAGACCTGTTCCTTGTAAAAACTTCACTGCACAAGCTGTTGTTTCAGGTACAGTATAAAAAGAAGGTCCCAAATCCAAAGCTGCTAGGCTGAGCAACTGAAGCAAAGGATCTGAGGATCTGCATTGTTCTGGTGAAACAGAAGACCCACATGCTGCTCCATTTGAACAGACAGCCCAAAAGAGAGACAGAAAGTAAAAACAACATAAAAGGCTGCAATACATGGGGAGCCTGTCAAGCTGCTTGCAAGACCTCCTTACGGTGAACGAAGGGTAAGCACCAGGACAGATGGCATAAACTTTTAAAGCGTACCGGTGGTTTTTTTTCTTTTGTAATCAGATGTAACTGTAGAGATTAGCACAACATAGTAAACAGTTTGAGAATTACACTGAAATTCATCTCTGTATGTATCTACTCCTAGACAAATAAACAAATATGAAATATATTCTGTTTCATCTCCAGCCAGGATACTATTTCAATTTCCATCAAATCTGACCTCTCCAGTAAATGCCACTCAGTAGGAAAACCCTCAGGGCATTAAATGGACAAAGTGAGGCATGCAAACACTCCATTCTAGCACAGCATGTGTCTCCATGGGTCTTAAATTGATTTTGAAAACTAGATTCATGACAAAACATTGCACCCTTTATAAAAATCTTCCCAGAATGATATGACAGGCTATGACCTAGCATTCATTACAGGAAAAACACCTGTTCATTTTTCATGCACCGGTTAACTAATGGCAAAAATCTAGTTAACAGAGTGAAGAAAAAAAAAACAAACCCAAAACTCAAGGCAAAATATCTCCTGAAATAATTTCACCTATACATATCGCAGTGACTGGCATCTTTTCCTTAATACCATGAATGTATGTAGAATATTACTTTGTTCAGTTATATTGACTTCACTAGGAGCATACTTAGAATAAGAATTGTAGGACAGGGAATAAAGAGAATCACATTTTGTTCATAATAGCTTTTGACCTGGGAATTCAGAAGATACCTAAGCAGCATATTCTGGTTAATTTACTTTGATGTGTGATGATTAACTCCAGGGAAATAAAAATAATACATTCAAGGATTCTTTCTACCACCCCTGTAATTGTTTCTATTGTCACAGATTCATTAAATCCCTCTGGTAAACCCCTAAGTATTTATTATAGGTCTGTGGTATTCAAGATAATAAAGTAGCCCATGAAACAACTTTCCTGAATAACAATCATTCATAATTGATAAATCACAAAAGGTCTTTCTAATACACAGTAACCAGAGCACAACTGAAGTGCAACCAGCACTGACCGAAGCACAATTAACATAAATAAAGGCAAAACTATTACAGTGCCAAAGCAAGAATCCCAGCTTAAAAAGGATGCTTCACCCTTGAGTCACTTTGTTGTACCCTGCATATCAGGGTATGAAATTTTTATTCCAATAAACAGGTGCATTTTCTGCACACGAGCTCAGCAAATGGTTTTACAGGAACACAGCAATGCACACCTGTCTGACAGAGCAAACCAAGCTCATTTTATATATAAACATGCTCTTGAATAATCACTATAGTACCCTGCCCAAACCGTTTTCCAAAATAACCAACCACGAGGTTTTTGCTGTTGTTACTAAGCCAAACACTCACACTATATCATTATTTTTCACAGTCACTCTTCAATATTTATTCTGTATGTTCTCCACCATAAATTGTGATCAGCTACAGTTCAGAAACATAATATGCTTTCTAAATCTTAGCATAAAGACTAAAGTACTGAAACTTACTGTTCCATACGTCTGTTAAGCTTCCCTCAACACAAAGACTCCCTTGCTTTATTTCTAAGCTCATTTTCTACTAGAGCAACAAACCACTTAAAACACTTTAGTAGGATTGCACACTATTTGAATACAAATATTTGGATTTTGTATTCACTACTAATTGGTAAGTGTTTTGCTATTGCACAGAAAAACAGATGCCTCTATCTGAAGTTCTCTCCTACTTCTCTACTTTTAACACACCTCCTTAAACCAGAGGTACCAGAGAGCTGTTGAATGGCAACAGAGCATAGTTTACTAGTTTCCCATCTTCAGCCGGGTATCTGTAACTGGGATCTTTCCTTCAGTTACTTACACTATGGCCAGCCCAATACACTGTTCACTATGTTGGCATGGCTTCTGTTCATCCAAGCACTTAGGTGCATTAGTTCAAAGCAAAACCAATTAATCTGCACCTTCTTGACAGTAGGGTTTGTTTGGGCTTTCCCCATCATTTTCTGACACGACACAACAGGAAGTAGTCAAGTCTGGCTTTCTTTGCTTCTGCTGATAGGTTTGCTGGATGTCAGTGAAAACAGACTAACTTAAACACAATACCTGTTAGCCTTTCAGTCAAAAGCTGAGTTTAACAAAAGCTCCATACCTGCAAAGCGCTTCCTTGAGGACTTCAGGTACGTGAGTATTAAAAACAAAAAGAAAGCCAAATCTTCAGGTGGTGTAAATGGATATAGCATAAGGGATTAAACAATTCAATTCTCATCAGGCAGGTGTCAGTCCAATGCCCTGAATGAGTGCTCCACCCTACACTTTTGGAAAAGGTGATATAAAAATAA